>JBBPQP010000027.1:0-82539 GCA_038092555.1 Boletus subgraveolens
CTCTTTCGATGACGGTCAATGGGCTCTCCGCAGCAGGAGATCTCATCATCGCCGGGTTGCTCTGTTATCTGCTGCAGGCATCGCGAACTGGCTTCCGAAAGTAAATATTTCCGCGCATTTGCTCACTGTGTATTCTGAACCTCCACTTGTCAGATCCGACTCACTGATTAGCAAGTTGGTGAGTGTCCATTAATTGAGTCGCTTCTGATGAAAGGCGAGCATGGCCCAGATTGTGTTCAGCGTCAACACCGGTCTTTTGACTAGGTCAGTTTCGTGATCTGATCGAGGCGCGTATTACTGACAGTACGACAGTCTCTGTGCTTTCGCTTCATTAATATCTGTGAGTGTTGTAGTGTGCCTCGTGCAACTACTTGTTGCCGACCATGTAATAGATCTCTGTGTGGCCGACCGCGAAGATCTACATCGCATTTTACTACTGCATTGGCCGACGTACGTGCTGTGTCAGGGACAAGAAATTTTTTATTAATATATTGTTTCACAGTGTACGCCAACTCCCTGCTTGCCACCCTGAACGCGCGCAAACGTTTGAGGAGCGGGTCTCAAGGGGGGGACATGTCGCTTTCCCACACTCAAAGTGCACCACAAAAGTTGAGCCAGTCTATGACTGGACCATCATCGAGGGTAGATTTCTTGAAAGATGACGGACACCATGGCCTCATGTCTCGTCAACGCATGTCGAACAATATTTCCATCAAAGTCGATACTACGCAGGAGTACCTCCGGGACGAGGTGAGCAGTGTATGGGCACACCTTTTACTCAACTGACACGGCGGCCAGCAGTTCTCTTCTTCGAACGGTGACCTGAAGGACCCTGAGGTTGTCTGAACCAGATTATAAGATACAAGAGGATACGAGGGTCCAAACGACTGAAGTTGGACTGAAGTGTATCTATGAGGCTGTTTACTCGACGTTTACCATGTAACAGTCACTCGATCATACCCAGGCCAAAGTATCAGAATCGAATCTGTTTTGCTCGTTTGCAAACTCCCGCCGAGTCAGCAGAAGTCACCAAGGATGCATGGATTTCCGAATGACACGTCAACGGCTATGGAGGTATGTGATATCCACGTGATCACGAAGGTTCCGGATGAGGTGGTGGCACGGTCATTGCAATGAACAACGTCTTTGTACTGCGATTCACCGAGATCGCGCTGAAACTGCCGGCTGAGGAGGAGATTCGTGTTGGAACGGCCGGGGTCAGGATACATGTTGAGGTAGAGACGACAGCGTGGCCAGGTAACGAATAAGTAACCGAAGAGACGTCTCCTAGGCTAAAAGTGTCGTGGGATGTTGGAAATCCTCGGCGACACGGATTTATGCCCCTGCGGCAGACAGATTAATGGAAAATACGATTTGTGGCACGCGTGCCAGCTTAGTATAGAGGTTGAATAGCTCCTCCTTGTCCTCTCGCTGACTCGATCGTGTGAACCGAGTATAGAGGTAACTTGCAAGGTTGTTCAATGACTGTAATCGATCTGGGTGCTCCGGTGGGCGAAGCACTAGTGCGTCTCGGCCAGGGACAATGACCTCGTTGAGGTCCTCCATTGCCCCAAGCTGGCCGTACCGAGTGGAGAGACGAATTATGAGATTGTTCAAGGATTGACCAGTCTGGATGCCCCGGTGGGCGAAGCGCCAGTCATCTCGGTCGAGGACAATAACCTCATTGAGGTCCTCTATTCCCCCCAGCCTGCTGTACCGAGTGTAGGGATCAACTGCGAGCTCGTACAAGGACATTGAGCGATCTGGATACCCTGGTGGGCAAAGCGCCAGTGCATCTCGGTCAAGCACAATGGCCTCGTTGACGTCTTCCATTGCCCCCAGTTGCTTGTACCAAGTGGAGAGATCAGCTACGAGGTTGTTCAATGAGTCAGATCGCTTGGGATGGCCGGGTGGACACAGTTCCAGTTCCTCACGATCGAGGGCAATCGCCTCGTCAATGTAATTGTTCCCGCCTCCTTGGTTAAACTTGGCGATAAGGAATTCCGCTCGTGGAAGCAATTCTTCAGCTGGTTGGGCACGTCATTTTACTGTTCCCTGCGCCGATAGAATTCGGCCACAAGTACCTTTTAAAGCCGCTACATCCGACCGACTAACATAGTGGTTTAGGAACAGAATGAGGTATCGTGTGAACGGCCAGGGCAAAAATGGAAACAATACACAGGTTCGACACCTAAGTACTAAGTACCGGAATGGACGCTCTGTTAGGTGAATGGGCAAACGTGAAATCGACTGTCGAGATCGTAGCGGCGCTGTGCACACCAAGTCCCCGACTCCAGGGGAAACTACTACCTAACTCATAACATGACAACGCAGCAATGCAGTCTTTGAGCATGTTCACTGTTCCCTGGCTATAGGCCCACCATCGTGAGCACCCATACAATGTCTGACATTACCGGTTTTTGCAGCTTTCGAGGCTGCCAGTGCAGTGGAGTGCGACTCGGCAAGGAAGCAAGATGGAATCCAGCAGTGTCCATGACCTCTGAAGAGAAGGAAAAATAAATATTGAGGGTTGTTCGCTTGCACTGGGCCGCGGTGCAACAATATCCATTGCTCTTGAAACCAATGTAGCTAATGCGAGGGTACACGTTTCATTACCATGGATACCACTGCGAGCCGAGTTCAACAAGCATTCACCCCTGAGCTGCTCTAAGCACAAGTTAAGTGATGAAGCGAAAGAGAGTCGGACGTCGGTTGGTGGCAGCGGAAAAGTGGATGATGCAGCCCCACTGAGGGAGTGAGAGTCCTTCAGGGACGATGCACGCGTAATCGCGTGCAGTATCACGGATATCTGTGTCTCAAGTGTCCAACTTGAAGGCTGCCCCTGCATATGAGATATGCCACATCACGGGTGTCAGAGTCATTGCGTGGCGAGAATGCCTCCGACAAAGATGCACGTATCCGGGTGGTCGCACGAGGACGCGAATGCCAGAGATTATGGCATGAGAAATGCATCGCTCGATCTCCTTTACGTCGAGGGAATGCAAAGAGCCGTGCATGGGAGAGGATAATCAAAGGATGGAAAGGGTCTTGGGTTGCGACGCTGGACGAATTTCAAGCAAAAATGTGACATCAAGCGAAGGCATGGCGGAGAAGTGGTGTGGATCCGGGCGTGCACAATAGCAATCGTGGTGCTCCGGGAAAGACTGACGGTCGAGGAGTATACACGTTGCCTTGGAAGTTCATTGAAGTGTGTCAGAGAAAGGAGAGGGGAATGTCGGACAAATGTCACACAGGAAGTTACGTACCATTGTCCCATTCGTGCGCGACGGGCAAGATGCCGTCTACCGTTGGTCCGTTTCGTTGAAGATTACCTGTGGCTGGGGTGACGAAAAGACCATTGATTCGCTGCGCAGAGACGACGACGCGAGAAGGACATATGTAACTTAATCAATGGGTGTGGCTAGCGACGTCGGATTGGGGACTTATACAACCCTAAGCGCTAAGCTATTGATTAACAAAATTAAATTATGTGTGAATAAGCGTGAACCGTCGTTGACACTATTCGTCATTTTGGGCCCACATTCCGTCCAAAGGGGTCTAGTACCGCGACACAGCCAATAGGGACGTACCTTACTCATCTCGAGAAATTGACAAGCTGATCAGTCACTTTGAGACAGGATGTCAGAACTGTCGCAGTCAAACTTCGGATGCGAAGGCACATATTCCAAAGTTTTGCAATTAAGACAGCCTGTCACTTGTCAATCGACCGCACCCTTCTATACTATGCACCCCGAAATATCTCTCAAATAGCCTCTCCGGCCCTCATGACCTCCCCAGCTGCTGCTCTCTCCTCAGCTTCCCCAGCCGTTCTTTCCATCAATGGCGGCCTTAGACAACACGTATGTCCCTTCCCCCTTCCATCCATCCAGTTATTTGATCATCTATCCCAGTCTCGGCGCTGAATTCATCGGGACCATCATCGCGGCGGTGTGGGTATTTGACATATTGTGGATCCACCAATCGTACTCATGATTTCTCTTATAGTCTATATGGATGTGTGTGCCAGTACATCTCCATTTTCACCCTATTAAACCAGCAGAAATTAGTCACTGGCGTTCAGACCTGGTACTATTTTACTCAGTATCCTTCGGACCCGTGGTACATCAAGTTCCTCGTCAGTTTATGCTAATTTCCCTCGGTTCTGTCCCAACCTTGCGTTGCAGGTCGCTACCGTTCTTATATTAGACACTTGCCACCAGGCCTTGATCACACACACGAGCAAGTGCAATCATCTTCCTCCGGAATATATGTATTCATCTATCTTTAGCTTACACATATCTCGTCACCTACTTTGGGGTATGGGCAGAGCTCGAGAATGTTGTTTGGTGAGTGGGTTCCCGTTCACAAAATCATTGTGCTCATTCCCCGCCAGGAGTATGGTCGTAAGTAACGGTTTTCCTTCACTGACAGTCACTGACCTGTTACATAACCAAGGTCGAAGTCATATTTAATGTACGCGACTCGTTCGTCTTCACTACTCCTCCCTAGCTCACCATACATACTAGGCACTCACTACACTCCTTGTTCAATGCTTCCTAGCAATGCGCGTCTACAGGCGTACGTTTTACCCTTCGCTGGTTGAATCCGTCGTTGAGTCTTCTCGCAGTGAGCAATAAGAACTGGGTTGCCACTGGCGTAGTAGTAAGTCAAGTGTCGTTCGGGACACGCAATTTGATTTCTTAGTCGTTTTGTTCCTAGATGATGTTTGTTCTTGGTGAATTCTGTGAGTTACGTGCTCCCGAGCTTACTCTCCCCGCACTAAGAGCATTCTATCTTCAGTTTCAAGCATCAGTGGGTGATAGACGATTTTTTCCGTAAACATCATTGACATCAGTGACGCCGCATAGTCTTCGTTATCAAGGTGTATGTTTCTGTTTCATATTTGCCTTTCATCATCGTCTCGCTCATGCACGCCTAGTTTCACAGAGTCTCTCAACACATTCGCATCGTATGCTAGACTGAACGTAAGTGAATATACCCAGTCCTATGAGCAATCCTCTCACGATGCGTTCAGGCTCTTTCGATGACGGTCAATGCGCTCTCCGCAGCAGGAGATCTCATCATTGCCGGTTTGCTCTGTTATCTGTTGCAGGTATCGCGAACTGGCTTCCGAAAGTAAATATTTCCACGCATTTGCTCACTGTGTATTCTGAACATCCACTTGTCAGATCCGACTCACTGATCAGCAAGTTGGTGAGTGTCCATTAATTGAGTCGCTTCTGATGAAAGGCGAGCATGGTCCAGATTGTGTTCAGCGTCAACACCGGTCTTTTGACTAGGTCAGTTTCGTGATCTGATCGAGGCGCGTATTACTGACAGTACGACAGTCTCTGTGCTTTCGCTTCATTAATATCTGTGAGTGTTGTAGTGTGCCTCGTGCAACTGCTTGTTGCCGACCATGTAATAGATCTCTGTGTGGTCGGACTCAAAGATCTACGTCTTCTTTTACTATTGCATTGGCCGACGTACGTGCTGTGTTAGGAGCAAGAAAATCTTTATTAATGTATCGTTTCACAGTGTACGCCAACTCCCTGCTTGCCACCCTGAACGCGCGCAAACGTTTGAGGGGCGGGTCTCAAGAGGATGACATCTCGCTTTCCCACCATACTCACAGTGCACAGCAAAAGGCGAACCACTCTATGATTGGAACATCATCAAAGGTAGATTTCTTGAGAGATGACGTACAACATGGCTTCATCACTTGTCAGCGCATTCCAAACAATATTTCTATCAAAATCGACACTACGCATGAGTACATCCGGGACGAGGTGAGCAGTGTGGAGGCACACCTTTTGCTCAACTGACGCGGCGGCCGGCAGTTCTCTTCTTCGAACGGTGACCTGAAGGACCCCGAGGCTGTTTGAACCAGATTATAAGATATAAAGGGATACGATGGTCCGAACGACTGAAGTGTATCTATGAGACTGTTTACTCGACGTTTACCGTGTACCAGTCATTCGGCCATACCCAGGCCGAAGTATCAGTATCAGTATCGAATCCGTTTTGATTTGCTCGTCTGCAAACTCCCGCAGAATCGGAAGAAAACCTGTGATGCATGAATTTCCGAATGACATATGTATCCATGTAATCAAGGAGGTCTCGGATGAGGTGGCACGATCATTGCAATGAACAGCGCCGCTGTGCTGCAATCAATTTACCCGAAATCGCGCTGAAACCGCCGGCTAAGGAGGAGATGAGTGTTAGAACGAGTGTCAGGATAACGGGACCCGGGACAACGGTGAACCTGTCTGGACTCCATACACCACCCACCAAGCATCCCAAGCGTACCAAGCGGCGCCTAAGGAATCCGTGAATCTACCAGATCAATGTGACAGACTTAAAACGAAACCCAGAAATATCCGTCGAATACAAGCGAGCAGATTGTCGTGACTCGTACCTACATCATACGGTCGCATCAGTGTTGCATCGGACGAATGTGCCATCCAAGGACATTGGGGAGTGTCCCAGAGGCGCAAAATGCATGCACGACGGTGCAGGAATCGATCGAAGGCGACCGCGCGGTGGAAGGGTAGCTGCAGACTGCGACGCATTGATTAGCCTTCATTGCAGTAGACTCCTGGGAGTAATAACAGCCATCATTCTCGCTAATCACGTATACGTACTTCGAACTTTCGGAGTAAATGTAGATACAGCACAGCTCCGGTGAAAGGTTCAGCCAAAATATTATGTAATTACATCAAATGATGAATTGCAACTTCAAACCAACTACTCAAGTAAAGTGTCGATTCCAAACTCACACTGAGTTTTCAAACTCGGGCGTGCTACTACTGTAATGTAGTGGTAATTCCAGACCCGGACCAGGTTTTTGAACTCGGGCGGGCTGGAATCTTTACATTGGGACGAGTCTTCGGGACTACAAGACGTGAGAGCTTTGTACAAAATGGGCAGGTCGGCACCATACCGGGTTACGGTATGCTTTGTTGGTCGTGGGGTGGTGGTAACCCAAGCTGATCCCCGGACGTAACAGGGTACAAACCCCGATCATGACCCACCGCGCGTTATAGGGGGAGCGGACAAAACCCGCGGCATTCCCAGGTCCGAGTCGGTGTGGGCCATATGCAGATATAACATCCCAATCCATGCTCGGTTCACTTCCCATCCTTCCTCTCCATTCTTGTCCCTGTATATCTGTTACTCAAGCCACTCCTTGACTCAGGTTCCACCACTCACATCTGTCTAGCCTTCTCTCTCCCTCGCCAAACAATGTTTACTAGCATCACATGGCTGGACCTGTGTCTTGCAGGTGTCGGTCTCTACCTCGTTAAACAGGTTTTGACCAAGAAACCACTTGCCCCCTTTCCTCCCGGCCCCAAGGGTCTCCCTCTCATCGGCAACATCGCTGACATGCCCTCCGTCAAGCCCTGGATCACCTTCACCCAGTGGGGCCAGAAATATGGTATGTGTCTCCTCGTCTCTCTTATCCAATCCCTTAGCTTCTTTTCTAGGCGACATCTCCCATGCAGAGGTTTTGGGTCAACACATAGTTGTCCTGAACAATGTCAATGTCGCGATTGAGTTGCTCGACAAAAAGAGTTCTTCCTACTCCGATCGTCCTGTCCTCCCTATGGGTGGCGAACTTGTCGGTTGGAAGGACACGCTGGTTCTCCTTCCCTATGGCGACAGTTTCCGCGAATATCGTAAAAACTTTGCTCGTGTGATTGGTAGTCGTGCAGCGATGGAGACCTACCATCCCATCGAGGAAATGGAGACCCACCACTTCCTGCAGCGCGTGCTTGCCAAGCCCGCCGAGCTGTCACAGCATGTCCGCCATACTGCCGGTGCCATCATCTTGCGTATCTCCCATGGCTACCAAGTCAAGGAACACCAGGATCCCTTTATTGACCTTGCCGATAGGGCTGTCGACCAGTTCTCGATGTCTACAGCCAGTGGCGCTTTTATGGTCGACGTTATGCCAGCCTGTAAGTCCATCGTTTCTGAACAAAGGAAATGTCTTATTCTCTCGTCGCAGTGGCTCACGTTCCTAATTGGTTCCCCGGTGCGGATTTCAAGATCAAAGCAAAGGAATGGCGTGCAACCCTCGAGGAAATGGTTCAACAGCCATACCAATTCGTCAAGGATCAGATGGTAGGCTCAAGCACCATTCTCCGATTGTAAATGAAATGACTTGTTTTAGGCGGCGGGTATTGCGCCTCAGTCCTTCGTTTCCAACTTGCTTGAAGGCAGAACTTTATCTGCAGAAGAAGATCACATCGTCAAGTGGTCTGCCGCTTCCTTGTATTCCGGTGCGTCAGGATACCCTCTTGGGATGAGTGTCAACTGAATCAGCATGTAGGCGGCGCCGACACGGTAGGTGATAAAATTTTCCGTGACACATGGGATTCACGTCGGGTGTCGCTAGACCGTTTCGGCTATCTACTCTCTGTTCTTGGCTTTGACGCTCTTCCCTGAGGTCCAGAAGAAGGCACAAGCAGAGATTGACGCTGTCATTGGCTCGGATCGTCTTCCGAATTTTTCTGACCGTGATTCCCTCCCTTATATCGAGGCTCTCACTAAAGAAGTTCTTCGTTGGAACGTTGTCGTTCCTCTTGGTTCGTGCCTTCGGTGCTCGTGTGTCCATTGTTCGCTCATGCCTGGGCCTGAATAGCCGTACCTCATCGCGTGACGGAAGATGATGTCCACGATGGATACTACATCCCTAAGGGCACCCTGATTATGCCTAATATTTGGTTCGCACTCCGGTCTTACTCATCATCTTTTACCAATGTGCCTTTGATAGGTTCATGCTCCACGACCCCCGGACATACTCTGAACCCAACGAGTTCAAGCCTGAGCGCTTCCTCGCCCGGGATGGAAAAGAGCCTGAAGCTGACCCCCGTACCATCTGCTTCGGTTTTGGGAGACGGTATGTTTCCGCTGTTGACCGTTGCTGGTTGATTGGATGACTCAGCCTCTTGAATAGTATCTGCCCAGGTCAATAGGCACACAGACATCACGTCCATTCTGAAAGCTGACTAGATTTTATTTTTTGACTGGTAAACAGGCATGCACCTGGCCGACGCGTCTATATGGATTTCGGTCGCAATGTCGCTAGCAGTCTTCGACGTGTCAAAGATTGTTGAGAATGGTGTTGAGGTTACGCCAGAGATCGATTCATCGTCGGGTACTATCAGGTGAGGGATCGTTGGCTGTCAACGATATCGGTTGGAGAGCTGATGAGGATCCAGTCACCCCAAGCCCTTCAAATGTTCCATCAAGCCCCGCTCAGCAAGGGCGCTGGAGCTGATCCAACAAGACCCTGTGCAGTGATCTACGGAAGTCTATTTCGATCTAGTTGTTCACGCTGTCTACTCTGGCTCATGTGCATCTAGCGCTCTGTGTGATGGCACGTGATTATCGTACATGTTTTTTTTTCTTGCTTGATGTGATCCATATCGTAGCGCTTGTAAATGAAGAGTTTGTTGCACACATGAGTGACATGAGCATGACACCTCGGCGAGATCGGAGAATCGCCGACTCCCCGTTGACCACGGGGTTGACGTTGATCGATCTTCTCCGGTTGATCCCCGATCGTGCATGTCAGAGTAATTTCCAAATAGTGAGAATCTCCAAAACGATCTCAACTGAGATCTCAATGCTCTCCGTAATTTTCCGACAGGGACCGATTCTCTTCGAGAATTCGCTCGATTGCAGCCCGGATCGTTTCGGCAAACGACGGGTCAGAGAGCAGCGGCGCCTCTGCGACGGCGCGTTCCAGGACGGGATACCTTGGGGCCAGTACACTTGAATAACGCTTTCATCCCTGAGTCAAGCCCTGGAACTGACCTATCTATCTCACCCATAAGCTCGCGGCAGATGGCATCATGAGACAGGTTGACGAGGTTGGGATCCGATCCCAGTCGCTGTCGTGCAATATCATACACTCGGGACTGGAAACCTGCAATCCGTTCCTAGACAAAACGTGAAGACAAACCCACAATATCCGAGAGCTTCGGGTGGCGTACGCTGTGCTGAAACTGCGTCAGGAGTTCTCGCCGCAAGCGGTCAAACTCTCCCGACTTTTTGAATCTGACTTCCATTCAGCTCCAGTTGTATGAGTCAGCGTAGAAAATGTGGGGACTCGCTCGTCAATTAGTTGTTCTGGGCTGGACATATTCCTCGCCGTCGTCGTCGTCGTCGTCATTGTTCTGAATAATGTATGTGGCTGTGCCCTAGCGCAAACGGCTACGATTGCTACCAACGCCTTCCGAAATATAGCGAGCGACGCGAGCGTGCTCACCATGACTGACGTGTTTCCCCCTCTCAAGAACAACCTCATTTTACGTGCAGCGCGCGGAGAATATACAGAGCGTGCTCCAGTATGGGTCATGCGTCAGGCTGGCCGTTATCTGCCAGGTCATCACACTCTACTCGCAAAATTCCCAATGCTCAACTCTTTTTTCTTCCCCCCTCAGAGTTCAGAGAACTTCGCAAGACATACGATTTCTTCCAGTTATGCCAGAATCCAGAGCTCGCGACAGAGGTCACTTTACAGCCCATCGATCGTTACCCAGACCTTATCGATGCTGCCATCATCTTTTCTGACATTCTCGTCATCCCTCAGGCCATGGGCATGGAAGTACTCATGAACCCCGGCCCCTTCTTTACGAAACCACTCGATGTCCCAGAAGATGTTCAGGATCTCCAGACCGATCGTGTTAAAGAAAGGCTCCAGTATGTGTACGATGCCATCACCTTGACGCGCAAACGTCTCGCTGGTCGCGTCCCTCTCATTGGCTTCTGCGGCGCTCCCTGGACGCTCATGTCTTACATGATCGAGGGAGGAGGGAGCAAGACGTTGCAAAAATCGAAAACTTGGCTCTTCAAGTACCCTGCCGAGTCCAGAGCACTGTTACAAATCATCACCACCGCGTGCATAGACTTTTTGGTCGGCCAGGTGGAAGCTGGTGCACAGGTACGTACCCTCCCATCTGTGTGCCTTGCCCCTAACCAAACAAAAAATGGCTGGCAAAACCCATGTTAGCTTCTCCAAGTGTTTGATTCCAACGCCGGCGACCTGTCCCACCATGACTTCAAACAGTTTTCGTTGCCGTATGTTGCACAGATAGCTGACGGAGTGCGAGAACAACTTCGGGAGCGTGACCTCCCGGCCGTACCCATGATCCTTTTTGCCAAGGGCGCTTCACCAGCGCTCGCCGCCACGGTGAAATACGACGTCATCGGTCTAGAGTGGGCGGTCGATCCCAGAGACAATTCGATCCCACAGGCCGTGGCCTTGCAAGGAAACTTGGACCCTGTCGTACTGTATGGTGGGCAGGACGCGATCGAGCGAGAGGTAAAAAGGATGTGCGCAGAGTTCCGTGCTGTACGCCCTACCACCAGTTGGATCGCAAATTTGGGTCACGGAATCACGCCCGGCGTTGACCCAGAAGATCTGAGGTGGTTTTTCGAGTGTGTACACAAATATTCCAAAGTGGAGAAGAATCATGAGTAAATAGCTACAACCGCTCGGTTTAGTTGTGAGATTGCTGAGCAAGTCATGCTCCGTAATTCTATCATTGAATCTGTGATATACACAAACGACAAGGCAGTGTGGTGCGTGGTGCGTGAGTGGGACATGCTAAACCTTTACAATGCCGAAAGAGTAGGAGATCATGATAAATACAGAATGGAACGCACGCTATGCTGACCAAGAGCCAGATTAGGCGACCGATCAACGACCAAAGAGTGTAAGTAACAGAGCAAAGAAAGTAAGACAATTACTATGCTACGACATCAGCAGCACTAAAGCTGCTCCTCCTCCGTCTTACGGGACGTGGACCGGGTCGTTGAGTCGTTTTGGATGCGGGAACAACGACAGCTGATGCACCAGTCGTCATCCAAACATCAGAGGGAGGTTTCGACTTCGTTCCTGCAGCCATCTCCGCCAGGGTATTGGTTGCATTGTTCCGCTTTGCCAAAGTAGGTAGTCTCGACGGTGTTGGTGACGGTGGTGGTTGGGGAACTCTCCGCGACGAAGGTGCACCAACTCTGGTTGTTGTACTTCGTGTGGTCGTCCCAGGCGCCAGTCTTGGTATCTTGTTTGGGGGTTGCGCAGACGTCTTCGCCGCAGCGTTGGTGGAAGGTGGTTTTCGTTGGTTAGTTGTAACCGCAGATCGCAGGACACGCGTAGGCCGCTGTTCCGACGCAGTTCCCCTTGTTCCTGTTTGTCGCGTGGCCGTCCTGGCACGTTGCCGCGTGACGGGAGGCGCTGCACCAAGGGCAGGGAGAGTGTCGTCTGCCTCTTCCCCATTCTCATCATCAGAATCCACCGCGACCCGCTTCGCCATCGGCGTCTTCCTCGGTTGCCCTGGAGGGGCGATTGCGTGAGCTTTCGCTGCGGCGGTGGCCACATGTCGACTGGGCGTCACAGGAGGTAAAGGTATGGTAGCAACACCATTGGTGGATGGCGTCACCCTGCCACCCTCTCTCATCTCTTCATCCCGTTCTGCAGGCGGGGTAACCGGTGTCACGACTGGCACCGCAGCCGTGACAGCAACAACTTGCACTCGTCTCATCTCATCGATTGCTGCCCACTTTGCCCATTCCAGTTGCTTGAGGTACATGTATTGCTGTTGTGGACCCACAACGCTTCCGGGCCGAACGATACGCATGAAAGCAATCGCTTCGGCCGCAGTAAACCCATATTTCCAGATGAGATAGGCTCCGATCAAAGTGCCAGTTCGTCCTAGACCTGCTTTACACTGGCGGAGAATTGTTACCACGTACCCACCGGGTAATGACAAGGGAATCGAGAAGAAGAAAATGACGCACATGAACAGCAATTACTCCACCACTTTCTACTACAGCGTCCGACAAGTCGATAAATGTCCGTACGATTTCGTCCGTTGGATTCGTGCCGTCGTCGAAATAAAGTTCTTGATGGTTTATGCCGCGATCGAGAAATAATTGTTTATCGTACAACTCGGTATTTAGCCGAACGACGAGCTTTACACCACGTTTCTCGAAGTAATCGAGGCAATTGCAGAACGGCGTGGATAATTTGCGCTGAAGGGCGAGATTAGTGGCAGGCAAACGAGTGGGACTTGCTGTTCCTGGTCGGGCGGGGGGGGAAGGATCTGCGGCAACTTGCTTTGCCTCTTTCTGATTCTTGATCCAGGCGGAGTCCACGGGCGATGCGAATGCGATAAAGTTGGGCGTTATCCAATTCCAATCCCCATTCTCAACTTTCTCGTAGTATTCGTATTCCTCCACACTAAATTCATTCATATCGCACAGGCCATTTTGCATGGCCTTCCACATACCCCACAGACAGTCCTGGATGTTGAGACTGAAGTCGGAGGACCCACGTCCAGCGTCACGGAAGGGCATAAATTCGAGCTCAGCTATCGGACGAAATGCTTCCCACGGCGCGCGACGTTGAACGATCATCTGAAAAGAGTGTGAGAGCGAGGTGAATTTGGGGTTAAATACGTACGACATAAAGGGATATCAAAAGAGCCGCATTCGCTTTCCGGCGAGGGTCGTCGGAGGAATACAAGACAAGGCGATGGGATTGGAGGTCCTTGTCCTGTCATGAAGGAATGAGTGCGATGTCCCTGTTAGTGTGGAAATTGTACCCACTTCTAGTAGTTCGTGGATAAGAATGCAAGCCTTGTACACCATCGCAAGATTAAGTGGGCCCCAATCCTGGAAGAAGGAGAGATAGAGTAGCTGGTCATCGATCGTGAAGTAGTAGTAGGTGGCGTCATCATCGGGAGATGCAGATGGGCCTGCTCTGGGTCTCGCGCGCACACGGGGGTTGTTGGTTGGGTCAGGAGATTGATTATTGAGGACGTGTGGACCGGGGGGTGGGTGGGGGAAAGTTGTAAAGTAGAGCCTGGTGAGAAGCTTGTTGAGTTGATGGGAGTAGACGGGGATTCAGCAGGAAGGACATGCCTGTCTCCGAAATGACACAAGGGCTCGCACTTGGGAGCCATTGGTATGGACGCTCCTAGATGGTGAGGCAACAGATGTAGGAGGCGCGAGACAGAGGAAAGGAGGGCGGAATGTGTGGCAGAGGGAGCGCGACAATAAAGAGGAAGTGGCAACGTGCCTCGAGGTAGGCGTTTGGAAGCCAAGAAGACCTTCTTGGAAAAGGAAAATTGTCCCGTGACCGTCGCGTTCTGTCAAAACACGTCAAAACATATCTAAAACGGGACGCACAAACCATAGCATAGGGTTTTGATGGCCGACCCTTCCTTTACAGACGCGTTCTGCTCGTGAAACCGCGGCCACGACGCGTCCCGGGGGAGATCGCAGAGAAGTGTTCCCAAGGAAATGAGTGGTCCGTGTGGCAGGGCATGGGGTCCAAGAACACATGGCTGCATCGTAACGACAGCATGTCTTTCACGAGGCTGGAGATATTACCTGCCAGACAGGGAGGGGTTCGTCGGGGAACCGCTGGAACGGGAGAAGATGCACGTCGTGCGTGTGAGGCTCCGAGGGTCGGACTGTGATCTGCGTGTTTCCTCTGCAGGATTCTGGTGACTTGGTTATGAAGGCTAAGAAGGCGTTTTGAGAGCGATATTAATATTCAGGGGCTACAATCGCGTTGTTTGTCGTTGTTGGAGCACGCGTACACACCGCCCACTCCCACTGGCAGCGCCAACGTTCGTACCAAGCCAGCTGTAACATTCAACGCTCCTTGCGTGCACGGCTGACCTGACAATGCCTGACAATCAAATTTTCAAGGTCTCGTTCATTTCATTTCCTCCTTGTCCCTCCTCCTGCTCACGAATCCCCAGGCAACCTACAGCGGGATACCCGTGTACGAAATGTTCGTCATATTCCCCACCGTGCTCGACACGTCCTCATCTCTTTGACACGTGCAGGATGTGTAAAGGTGTTGCAGTAATGCGGCGGCGCTCGGATTCGTGGCTCAACGCGACGCAAATACTCAAAGTCGCTGGCTTTGACAAACCCCAGCGCACCCGAGTTCTCGAACGAGAGATTCAAAAGGGCGAACACGAAAAAGTTCAAGGTGGATACGGAAAGTATCAGGGTGGGTTTCCTTTCCTTCACTGATCTTCCCTTTAAATTGACCCCGCCATCCCACAGGGACATGGATACCTCTCGACCGAGGACTCGCCCTCGCGAGGCAGTACAATTGTGAAGCGGCCCTTCGTCCTATTATCGAGTTTCAGCCCGCGGCGAAAAGCCCACCCCTCGCTCCGAAACATCTCGTCTCCACTGCCTCCGTTGCAAAACCTGCCCGTCGCTCCACAACCACGGTCGCCGAGCCAAGTCCTGCACTCATTGGTACCCGTTCACGCCCTCGGGCTGATGCCGAAGAAGAGTCGGAGCAGGAATTGTTTTCCGAACCTGGTTCAGAAGATGGTTCAATGACATCATCTCCATCACGAGGGTCATCTAGTTCACGCACCCCCTCCCCCATCGCTGATGCATACGATCAAATGGACGCGCCAGAAGATCGCAGGCACGGTGTACGACGTAAACCGCCACGACGTCACCCCAACGAGCGTCTCGGCGACGCTTCAGAAGATGAGGTCGCCACACAGGCCAATGGTATTGATGATCCGCGTACTTATAGCGATCAGATCCTCGAATACTTCATTTCGGACACGAACCAAGTCCCTCAAATTCTCATCTCGCCTCCCCCCGATTTCGACGCGAATATGGCCATTGACGATGACGGGCATACTGCATTACATTGGGCTTCGGCAATGGGCCGACTCCGCATCGTGAAGCTACTCCTCACAGCCGGTGCTGATATCTTCAAGGTAAACAAGGCGGGTCAGACTGCACTGATGCGCAGCGTCATGTTTGCAAACAATTACGATGTACGAAAATTCCCAGAGCTGTACGAGCTCCTCCACCGCTCCACTCTCAACATCGACAATTACAATCGGACTGTCTTCCACCACATCGTTGATGTCGCCATGTCCAAGGGCAAGACGCATGCAGGGCGTTACTACATGGAGACGGTGCTCAATCGCTTGGCTGACTATCCCAAGGAGCTAGCAGACGTGATCAATTTCCAAGACGAGGATGGCGAGACCGCACTGACAATGGCTGCTCGATGCCGAAGCAAGCGCCTCGTCAAACTCCTCATCGATCATGGGGCGGACCCCAAGCTCGTGAACCGTGACGGAAAGAGTACTGAAGATTATATTCTCGAGGACGAGCGTTTCCGGTCGTCTCCAGGACCGATTTCTCGACTTTCAGCAATGTCTTTTCGTAACGCGCAGGCTGCGTTTCCTTTGCCACCTATTCCCCCTCCCATCCCCACGGGTGCTGAGCGCCTACCACTACACCATTCAATAGCCGGCCAGAAGGCGAGCACAAAATGCGTCAACGAAATCACAAACATGCTTGATAGTCTGGCTGCATCTTTCGATCGCGAGCTCCAGGATAAAGAACGCGACATGAATCAAGCCCACGCACTCTTGCAAAATATCCAACAGGAGATTCTCGAGAGTCACCGAGCTGTCAATCAGCTCAAGACACAAGCAGAGGGACTACAGCTAGCGAGAGGGTTGTTGTCGGAGTTAGAAAGTCAACTGTTAGACAAGATGGGGAGGAGATATCGACTAGGTTGGGAGAAGTGGATTAAGGATGAGGAGAACCGAGAAAAGTCAATCAGGGATGCGGCGGACGGGGAGCTGAAGATCACACCCACGACTGTTCCTTACCGGACGGACGATGACGCCGAGGGTGAGGGGTCGACGGAAGCAGGGAAGGACAGGGATAAAGATAAAAACAAGGGGAAACGGAAAACACTACCTCAGGAAGAGGACATCACGGATCTTCTTGCATTGTACGCTGATCACCCGAATAACCAAGACGTGGTAAGGGCGGCCTGCGAAATGGTAAGGGAAGAACTAGGCCATCGTAGCAAACGGAGGAAGGGACTATTCGATCAGTTGATTGCGTTCCAGGCGGAGGCGGGAACTGGTGGACGGATGGCTGAGTACAGGAGGCTTATTGGCGCTGGGTGCGGAGGTGTGCCACCTCCAGAGGTGGATAATATCATTGGAATGTTGCTTGAGGTAGGTTATGTTGTGCCAGCGTCACTGACGACTTTATTCATCCCGATTTCAGACACTCGAGTTGGAAGAACCTAGTACGGCCCCGGGAGCATGGAATGGGACAAAGGCTGGGCCTGTGCCAGCGGGTTGATGTAGTACTCAGGATGAATGTTTGAGGGGGGAAGGGCGGTTAATATTTTAATCTTATCACTCCAGTGTACTCTTACGCGCGATACTAGCCAGGTTTTTCAGTGAGGCGAAGTGGCAGGGGTAAGTGCTTAGTCAGCAAAGTTTTGGTTCCTCATTGCGCTTTGCTTCCTCGGACTTGCTTTCGACCTGTTCTGCTCCATGTCGTTATCACGTGTACAAGTCCTCAAAGCCACTACCAGGATACCATGGACGAAGAATTTTCGACATCTCCTGCCTGTTCCGAAGCATTGGTCGGAAAGACATTCGCGCTATGACCCTGGTATCAAAGCAGTCCCTGTCAAGGATCGTATCAAATACTGGAACGTCGTCCCTGGTGACAGGATACGCGTCCGTGGTGAAGGAAGCAAACTTCACGAGGTTCTGAGTATAAACAGGTTTTCGAACCGCGTATACCTCAAGGGTAACATCAAGGTGCGTTGTTGGTCGAATTCAAATGTTGCGTTTCCGACCATTATACCAGGAAGCGGCTCCCAATAGGGCGCCAGTCAACAGAAGTGTGCATTACTCAAGGTGTCAGCTCTTCATGGGCGCTCATAAAGTCACGACACCACAAGGAACAGAGAAGGAAATCCAGTGAGCATGTTTCCCCCATTTCTTACTCGGTGGTGAACGTTTGGATAGTGTGTTTGCGCGACGGGTTGGAGTGAGGGACCCTTATTGGCATCCCGCACTTCGTCATTTCGACTGGAAGCGTATCGCTCTCGCGACAGTGCCTGCCTATTTTAAGAAAACTAACAGGGTCCCATTCGTGGTACCGTGGCCAAAACACGAATTTCCAGAACGACCCGGAGGTGCGTTGGATTATTTACAGGGTGCCTTGAACCTGCTGTGACGCCGCTTCATGCCATTAGCCAACCAGTTTTATGATACTACCAAGGACACGGTTTTCAAGATAACATACCAATCGCCGGACCTCAAGAAACCCAATCCAGCCGATGAGAATGCTTATATCAACGCGTTGTTCAGCCCCCGGCCGAAACTTTTTGACGAGTCGACACCGATGGAATACCACGTCGCGAAAGAGCTTTCAAACCCACACAGCCGAGCTAAGAAACAGGCGCGCTGGCAGGCCGCCAAGGTTCACAGGGCTGAGCTTCTCAAGAAGATTGTCGAGCGAGAGCTCATGCAATTGAATGGCCGATCGGTCAGGGTAGCGCGTGCCGAAGGTGTGTTCAAGTTTAGACAAAAGGTGGAGGAGGAGCGCAAAGCGGAGAAGAAGAGACGGTGGTTGACGCCGGAACGCATGTCGAAGATTGAGAGAAAAGTAAAACGCAAGCAGAGGAAAACGCAAAAGCAGAAAGAGAAGTTGACTCAATTGGTGCTGAAGGACGCTGCGAACCAGGTCGTCCCTGCTGCAGAACTTCGCAAGTAAAGGCAGTCCCGAGTCCACAGACCGTATCTCTTTTTGATACTTATACGTCATATTTGAACTTGCCACATGAACGAGTAGCAGCCAGAGCCGTACGTAAATTGCGGTGTATGAAGTTGGCCAATTATAGCCCGACGCCTGAGTACAAGGCCAGTCCCGGGGCACCCCATACTCGGTTCACCAGTCCTTCGGGTGTATAAACAGATCTTATACCCTCAGCATGACAGACTCTCCTGCTAAATATCATGCTATTCCATCTTCGGAGGACCAGGCCTACCACCCTGACGTTCACGAACCCGGTATTGTTGGAGACGATTCTCACCCGACGAGGGAGTGGATTTCCGCCGAAGCCCTAACTAAGTGGACGTACTTCCTTCTGGGTTGTGCCATTTTGCTACCTTGGAACGGTGATACTTCTCCCCAAGCCATCCGTCCTGTTAGTGCTCATAACTCTACTCAGCATTGATCAATGCGACGTCGTTTTTCTTATCCCGACTGGCCGACTCGCCCTTCTACCCGACCTTCAGCTCGTACTTATCCACCGTCTACACATTAATCATTCTAGTCTGTCAGTTCTACAGCACAATCACTTCGAAACGGGTTCGTAGATCTGATTAAATGGTGATAGTGAGCACTCACAGCTTTGGGTATCGCAGTCATCCCCATCTCGCCGCACATTCGTGTCCATCATTGCAATGATCCTCTTTGTCACATCTCTATGCCTCAGCACGTTCATTCGAGGCACACCATTGGCTTTTTATTCGTTTGCTCTCTTCAACGCAGCTTCTCTCGCAGTCGCGTCTGGCTATCTGTGTACTGCGGTTTACGCTGGGGCAGCACTCCTTGGCGGATCGTTCCTGCAAACTGTGATATCAGGGCAAGCCGCTGTTGCGGTTGCAGTCAGTGCTGTACAGGTTATCAGCTCGATGATTTCCCTTTGGGGTTCACCGAAATCCGTCCCGATGGAAGTAATCACAACCGATGGAAGAGAAAATCAGCCCGAAGAAATAGCTGCGCGGATCTTCTTTGGCGTCTCCGCTATTTTTCTCGGCGTCACATTGGTCGCCTACACATGGTTGACGAGGCAGACTTTCTACAAATCAGTTACCAGCGTTCCGGAACGACACCACCATATTGGAGACACAGATGAGCTTGCCGGATTAGTCGCGGATAACTGCAGAAATCCCCTGACAGAGGACAAGTCGCGCGTTTATCAAGTATTTAAACAGAACTTGATTTTTATGTTCTCTATCGCGTATGCTTTCGCAGTCACTCTAGTAAGCGCCTACTTTATTACCGTCGTTGCTCTCCAACCGATAGGATCTTTAACCAGGCGGTCTACCCTGCGACTACAGTTCGTGTGCAATCGGTGCATCCAGATACCCACCCCTTGCTGTTCACCGCAGTTCACTTCCTGGTTTTCAACATCGGAGATCTTCTTGGGCGATACAGCTGCTCGTTCCCCCGCTTACTTGTCTGGTCCGCTAAGAAGATTCTAGCTATGTCTCTCTTGCGGACGTTGTTCATTCCCCTGATCCTTCTTTGCAATGTCCACCGACCTGCAACAACAACCCCGGTTACTTCGATCATAAATTCCGATACCATTTTCATGATTATACTGCTGACAATGGGATATACAAACGGCTTTGTCTCAACCCTTGGTACGCTTGCTGTTTCATCCCTCGAGCATAATCCTAGGTTGCAGGGGCGCCGCGAAGACGTGGATGTTGCTGCAACACTGGGTGGTTTCTTTGCGATTGCCGGTCTTGCTGCTGGGGCGCTCTGTAGTTTTGGTGTTCAGGCTATGATATGAGGTTGTAACAGGATCGTAATATTTCATGATATGTAACAATACCCACAATGATGCTTAGTATGTTATCGGAGTATGGACGGGGAATACTAATCCACAGGACGAGATATCGGACTATGGTAACGAACTCCTCGGTGCACCTGGAAAGCGAGGGGCGAGGTCCTTAGTCTGAGCTGCTTGTCTTCTTCTGCGGTGATCAGCAGTTCTCAGCGCGAAAATGTCACGATGCAGAACGTATCGTTCGTGCGTCGGTCTGGATGTCGACCCCTCTGACGGAGAGGCGCTTGGTACGGGAACGGCGTTTGCAGGCGGTTTTTCCTGCTTGCCGTCCACGCTCTTATCTCCAGCGTCCGCTTGCTTTCCCTCCGCGTCTTTCTGTACACCACCTGCACCATTCTTTCCATCTCCGTCAACCTGAGCTCCTTCCTTTCCCTGTACCTTGTCTTTCTTTTGGCGCTGTTTCTCCTCCCATTCCTGCTTCACTTTCGCAACCTCCTCGGGACTGACGGAGACCTTTTTGGGCTCTGGCTCTGGATCTGACGCGCGGGTCGCAAATCCACGATCAGTGAGATGGACTGGACAAGTGTAAATGAAATCCGCAGTGTCGATCGTTGCGAGGACGGTCACGGTCGGTTTGTAGCATATATAACAAGCCTTGGCGGTTGCAGCGGTCTAGTAACAACAACAAAAACATGTGGGATCGCAGGCAAGTTTTGAAAGGCGAGAAGGAAATGAAACATACTCGCTTGTAGTAGAGATTTGGAAAGACCATGACAACTCGCGTCGGGGTGGTCCAATAGTAGCCTGGTGACCAATCTATCTATATGTGAGGTAAGCTGTCGATAGACCAGACCAGACCAATACTTGTTTGAGAACGCACAGCGTGTACGTTTAGAGAGGGTTGTCTTGAAATCGATAGCGATTGATTAGATTAGATTAGATTAGGCTCATTATATCTACCGTAGACCTTCACATCGATAACTTCTCGGACTCCCGCTGCTGCTATAGACAGAAACACGATCCCACTGGTCGAACCTAAGCGCGACCGGCGGCCTGTTGGCAATAGTATAAGAGAGAGACACGGAAGGATCCCACTTCGCCATCTCTTTCTCCCACATCGTCTTATAGTATGGCGAGCACAGTAGGACAGGTCATCAAGTGTAAAGCGGCGGTCTGTTGGGGTGCCGGCCAGCCACTCCAAATCGAGGAAGTCGAGGTTTCACCCCCTAAAGCGCACGAGGTGCGAATCAAGATCCTTCACACAGGTGCGTGGTGACCAGCACTTGTGCGGTACGCAGCCGAGAATCGTCTTACCCCGTCAGGTATATGCCACACGGATGAGTACACTCGCAGTGGTAGGGATCCCGAGGTACGTAAAGCGAGATCTGGGATAGGATTTCGTTAGGATTGACTCGTTTATCTCAGGGTTTGTTCCCTGTGATCCTTGGTCACGAGGGCGGAGGCATCGTGAGTTACTGTGTATCATTAACTGCGCCCTACTTAATCTGAAACAGGTAGAATCTGTGGGCCAAGGCGTCACCAGTGTAGCTCCCGTACGTATTTCCCGGTGTCTTATCTGATATCCCTGATCTCTGGTTGTATGCCCCACAGGGTGATCATGTCGTCCCCTTATACACCGCCGGTGAGTCGTTCTTCACCAGGTGATCCAATGCCTTCTGATACGCGTTCCAGAATGTCGTGAATGTAAGTTCTGCAAGAGTGGAAAGACGAACCTGTGTGGAAAAGGTAGTACTTCGAGAGATGTCTTTGAGTTTTGGCTAAACACTCATCCTGACGTGTTCAGTGCGAACGACCCAGGGACAAGGTCTGATGCCCGATAGCACCAGCCGATTCACTTGCAAAGGCAAGCCAATCCACCACTTCGTGAGCTCCTACCGCTTCGTTTCATTGGGCGCAACCGACGGACCCGGCACCGGAACTAATCTTTCTTTTCTAGATGGGTACCTCCACATTCTCGCAGTACACGGTCGTTGCGGACGTCTCCGTGGTTGCTGTCAACAAGAAGGCGCCACTAGAAAAAGTTTGTCTCCTCGGGTGTGGTATCACAACCGCCTGGGGTGCCGTCGTCAAGCAACCCGGAATTCGTATGTGTTATTCTCCCTCCGTTGTACCGTTCATCTGAGCTGTGAATGCGCCTGGCAGAGGGTTCCAACGTCGCTGTCTTCGGGTGCGGTGCCATCGGCCTCGGGGTTATCTCCACTGCCGCTGTCGTCGGTGCTTCCCGCGTCATTGCCGTTGATACCAACCCTGGAAAGCGAGATTGGGCCATGAAGATGGGTGCCACCGAGTTTGTGAACCCAACGGAACTCCCTGAAGGGAAACGTATCCAGGACTACCTGGTGGAGATTACGGAAGGTGGATTGGATTTCACCTTCGACGCCACCGGGAATGTGCACGTCATGAGGGCGGCGTTGGAAGCTTGTCACAAGGGATGGGGTGTGTCGACCGTCATTGGTGTTGCAGCTGCTGGCCAGGAGATCTCCACAAGACCGTATGTTTCCAGTTTTTTGGGACCTTCAAAGTCATTAGCATTAGAGCTCACCACGCCCTCTAGATTCCAGCTGGTCACTGGTCGTACTTGGCGAGGTACTGCGTTTGGTGGAGTCAAAGGTCGCACAGAATTGCCTGGCCTTGTTGAAGGTATGTTTGTCTTTACGCCCGTTCATCCAGATGATACATGATCGACGCGAAATTATCAGACTATCTCAAAGGCACACTCAAGATTGACGAATACGTCACTCATTACCGTAAGTTTGAGGAGATCAACGAAGGGTTCCACGATATGCATGTATGTCTCATCTACAAAATTCTGTACGCCTTGTTGCTGATAATTGGTTCAGGAAGGGGATTGCATCCGCTGCGTCGTTGACATGTCCTGAGCGCCAATAGTGTATCCAAAGCACATTCATACACCGAAGAAGTTGTATCCTTAGACTGTTGCAGTGTTTTCGCACCAAGTACTAGTATGTGTCTCTCTGTAAAAAAACCATGTACCCCAAGACTGTCAATTCGCACTGAAGCATATGTAACCATACGGTGTAAACATTAAGACACCAGCATCACAACCGTAAATTTCTCCCTCCAAGAATCCCTTTCTTCCCCGTGACGGCGCCCCAAAGCACGACCAGAGCAGCACCAACCTCCCTTCGCCTCGTCCCTGTTTTTCTCCAGGCAGTCCTCAGGACTCCCAGCATCACCATCACGAACGAAATATCTAAGCAGAGCCTTCTGACCACAATTAGCACCGGGGATCTATCCTGGCCACTCCTGAGGAAAAATAAAACGAATCGTTGTAGGAACGAGAGATTCTGAAGCAGGGGTTTTAGAACGAGTGTCCACAGACCCATGTCATCAACATCCCATTCAAAGACCTGAGAAACAGGTCCTGAATCCGCGGGGCTGCCACGGCCGGAAGGAGCGCGCGAAGGGAGAGAAATGGCGCTTTGAGCCTGCGGGTTGGAATGAGTTGCGAAGGATGATTCAAGGGTATCAATGCGTTCTGTAAGGGCCGCAAGATGCGCTTGCATGTTTTCCATTGCATGCTCTAGTGAGACCGATACTGCCCGCGAGGGGGGTCTCAGATGTGCCCCAATTGTAGTATTATGCCGAGAAGTTATAGAGAGGCGCTTGTAAAGGGGCTCTGCAGACTGAATTTGCGGTGCTAAATCACGAGAAGACGACGGAACGGTATAGGGCGGGGATGCGGCTGTATGTGGATCTGCGAATGCGGATGGCGTCTCAAAGTTAGGAAGGGGCTGGATTGGAGGTACACTCGTTCGGCGTGGTGGGGGCGAGGAAATTGCAAGTGAACTCAAAAGAGGTGTCTTGTACCGCGAGGAAAACGAGGTGGAGGAGGGTGGTCGTTGTTGTTGAGAGCCATCGCGCACGGCTGGGAGATCGCGACTTTCATCACCAGCTTCCCCGTCGTCAGAGCTCTCATCGACGTCAGCGAAGCGCCGGTGGGCTGACGAATGCTGGAAATCGTGGAGCCCATGGGGTGGGGGTATAGCAAGATTGTCTTCAGAAGGCGTTGAAGTAGAAGACGACGAGCTCCTCGATCCCGTTCTGGTCAACGTGTCTGGGAGACGTGGAATTAGGACATGAAACGGAGAGAATTTTTCAACAACATACAGCTTGAGACGAGATTCCCAGAATCCCCTCCGTAGGACTGCAATTCGTCTATAAAGGCTCTTGCAACCGTCTTATCCGAATGTTTGCTCAAAGCCTTGAATCAATTCACGTAAGGATACGATGAGATTGGAAATAGGGTGTCCCAAATACCTTTAACAAAGCATCAACATAAAGCCATTTTGCTTCATATTGGTCTAAATCTCGGTGTTTCGTCCAGGCATCCCTTGGAGGGACGAAAGACCATTAACACGTGATTTGGGGGAGGCGAGTAAAGGTGCGGGCTGGCATACCATTTCGCTCGCCCCAGCATGTCAAATATCCCTGGACGAGAAGTCGTGACATTTCCGATGGTGGCTAAAGCCGGGGAGTGAGCCGAAACTGATGAAATGTGTGGTGGGAGACGGAACCTTGTTTATAGAGGCTGCATAGCAGGAAATGAAGGTATCAGTCTTGGGTGTAGGTCTTAGTTGAACGAGATACGAACCTGTACATCGTCAGCTTCTCCTCATAGCCTGTCTGTATGGGACCTGTTTTCGGAAGACTCTGCACGATCTCTACCGCGCGGTTGAACTGCGCATCAATAAGCTGCCGCGAGTCCATTCTGGAGTGTCTCTCTGAGCGTGAACGTGGTTACTGCAAATACAACAGTCCAGTGGCCCGTGATACTGAGTGTGAGATTGTCAGCGACCGGGTGAAATGGGTCGCTTGAACTCGCTTCCAATATGCGTGACAGGACACGGTGCGACCATATGTCACAACTGTGACGGTCATGCGCGATGCCACAATGCAAGTCCGAGTCGTGTAATTGTTTTGTAACTTGTTACACCATCAAGTAGTCGATGAAATCTAACAAAGCTACGGTGTCGCAGTATTAAATGCGTAATAGCAAGGTGCATCATCAACACGCCAATTTCCCAGCCTGTCCGGGGGTTAAAGCGCCAAGTACGGCAAGCAGATCCATTAACGCGAAGCTGAGAGGAACGTCAGGACTCAGCAACTCGCAGTCCAGTGTTAGTAGAATCAGTGCACCTTGTATCATGATGTCCCCGTAGACCACTTGTATTTGAGTGACCCGGGTATCCTCTCTTCCTGCTTGCTCACAACTTTTCCTTCGAATGTACCTCTTTCAGCACACCAGACGGGTCCATGTACACCAAAGCCGACGGACTCACCCCTCCATACTAGTTTTCCCCATGCCTTCCCATGTGTACCCTCGTGTTTGAGGTGCGTCTTGGTCACCCGCCAATAACAATTCTCGATTCCCTTCTGAGTCCATCTGATTTGGTGAACCTTCTGACCGACGCCATCACTGGGATGCCGAGAGAGAACCTGGTAAAGGTTCGCGGGCGTGGTCCGGAGGGATGGAGGGAGGGGAGAAGGGAGTAGTTTGAGGAAAGCACGAGTAGCTACTTGATTCATTGTCAAGGTAGACCAGTCACACTCCCATATAAGACCCCATGTCAAATTTCCCACACCCACTCATGTCAATCATCGCAAGGCGACATTCGAAAACGCTCAAGGCTCTCCTTCAATCCAGACAAGTCGCAACAGATGCTTGTGGAATACCGCTAAAACCGACATGGTCCCTCAGAGAACTCATCTCTTCGTATCCTTCGCCATCCCTCTCCCCGGCCACTTTTCAGCGACTCCATGAGCTCTCTGCTCTCATCCCCCCCACGCAAGGCACAGCCGAATATGATACTACAAAGAAAGAGGTCGATGAACTTGTCGGACTGGTTGAGGCTGTCAAACTTGTCAACTTAGACCGTCCGACGGATGGTTTCATCCCTGATGGTCGCGTTTGGGCGGAGAATACCGGAGCCCTTCTCACAAAAGAGCCGCTCGACGAGGAAATGCCGGGGACAAGACTACTTCACTTCGCAAACAAGACGCTAGAGGGCATGTATGTTGTGGAAACTGATCGGGAGAGATGACACAGTTGCGGTGTGTTCCATGGCCTTGCAGCAACGATCTTTATCTGACTCCTCCAGTTTAGCGGTCGAGCACAGTGGAGTAACATCTCTCAGCACTATAAGATGAGCAATATATATCATACATTTGCAAGCCTGATTGCCAGTGATCAAGAGTTTGTCAGTTGACTGTGTCCACCTGTTGACCCAAAACCGTTGGTTCCCCGAAGAGTCTCGTCAAGGTCCTTTCCAAACAGTTAACATCATGTACGACGACACGCTTGAATTGGAACCGACCTCAACTTCCAAAACGTCTGGGTTATATATTTTCTCAATGATCAGTTGAGCAATGCGGTCGCCCTCTTGTACTGAGGGTTTTTCTCAGTCATTGGCTGCCACCCGAGTGCCCAAGCCGAACTTACCTTCAAAATCCTGGTCAGAGAGGTTGAAAAGCAAAACAAAGACCGTGCCACGATAGTCTGCGTCGATGACACCAGCGCCGGTATCAATCATGAATTTGGAGGCTACAAGGCTCGTGTTTCAGACAAGCGCAGACAAAGCTCATCGACACTTACCAAGCCCACTCCGTGGTGCGACGCGTCCGTATGTACCAAGCGGAACAGCAATGGAAAGCTGGGTATCGATTAGTGCCTTTCCACGTGCAGGAATTGTTTTCCTCTCGGCGCTTTGTACGGTTCAACGCGGCGTTCCAGGAAGCGAAAGGAATGAGATACCTGTAGAGGTCATACCCCGCCGCGAGCGCTGAGCCACGGGTAGGTAGCTTGGCTTTTTCTGAGAGTCTCTTGACTCGAAGCTGGGATGAAGGAGTAGATTGTGCCGAGTTTGATATCCTTCGTTGTTTTTTCAACGGTGGTTCCAAGTCGAGCGTCATGGTGAATTTGGGATAGCCAGTGACGCGTGACGCGACGTGGTTATAGTCGGACCTTGAAAGCGTGTCAACTCCGACCACGGTATATATTAGCTATCCCGGACATTATCAGTACCACTCCTGTCTTTCTTCCATGGATCTGTCCCAGCAAGAACTCCCACTAACAGCCTATTTCACCAGAAGCAGCAAGGAGGCCGGGTCTCGCACTGACTCGTGCAAGAAGGACAAGCCCACTAAAGACTCGCAGTCAGTCGCTCGCCCTTCAAAGCGCAGGAGGACCAATGTAGGGAGTTCTACTACGAGCCCATTAAGCAGCTCTGCCAGCCAGTCTAAACCGCGACCGACAACTCTGCAGCTGCCCACTCCAGCCACTTCCGTTCGAAAGCGCATGCGCGGTGGACGTCTCGAGGAATTACCAGGCAAAACGCCACTGGCATCGACTGGTGTCTTATTGTCTTCTGTTGAACAGGATCCGATTCTCTCGAGCGCGAAGGGTCTCGTACAACCGGAATTTGGGCCTACCCCCTCGAAGTCAACTCGATCATCACGCAAGGGTGTGGAGGATGCTGTTCCTGAATCACCTCTCACTCCTCTTGCAGTGCCACCCACTGATGGGCGAAAATCAACCAAACCCATCGACATAGAGTTCCTCCCTGGTCCCCGACTTTCTAGTCACACAGAGACTGGTATTGCAACTCCACGGACATCATCACGAAGGGTGGCTGGGCCCATGCGTGACATTGACGATCACTCCCCTTTGGCTCGTTCTAACTGCCACTTGCCTTGCAAGTCAAGCAAAGGCTCTCCAAGATTACCAGATCGGGATCTATCTCATGCGGTACTCCCGCATGCACAGTTATTGGCTCGTTCGACTACAGGTCTTCCGTGCTCTCCCGTTGACTTGGGTTGCTCTGACCCCTTTCATGCTCGCGAGAAAAATAGTGTCTTTGTGCCACGGGATGGTGCAGACGCACCACCCAAGCAGTACATCATCCAGTCAGAGACACTGGATGGTCAACCGCCGGAAGCCCATGTTATACCCATGATTCCCGTTCCATCTTCTCAGAGCCAATACCTTCTCCATCTCGATGCGACACCTAAACGCAAGCGATTTTCCCGGTATATTGAGCCCGTCATTTCTTCTCAGACTCAGGAAGAAAGAGAATTAACGTTGCCAGTGTCTCATAAACCTGCCGCTATGGCCAGTTTATCAGTACGAGTTTCTCCTGGAAAGTGAGATTTATACCAACGAGTCTTCTGCGTTTTGCTTACAATGTCCAAGGCACAGCCCGTGCAGAAATGCTCAGATTCCTCGCCTCAATTGTAGCGAGCGAACCAGTCAGCACGTTTCCACACTTGGTTCCGTCGGATCACCCATTAACTCTTCCGCCGGTCCATCTCGTTCCTCCGCAACGGAGAAAGTATCGGACGAGTTCCCACACAAGTCCTTGAGCCCCTTACGACGCAAGAGATTGGGATCATGCCACTCTCCCAGTTGTGAGACTAAGACACCCCGAGGATCCGCTCGCTGCGATTCGATTGAGAATATCCCACCCGTGCACATAGAGGACTCTCTGACAGAATCTGAATCCGACTCGGATATGATTCAGGTGAGGATGAAAGACGTTTGTCCACACTTGATTTGCCCTTACGAGAAATGAACCAGGTTCCACGTCAGTCGCCGGTTCCTCGCGACGCATGTCCTCCCGCTCGTTGTGGGTTCGCTCCAGGGAGCCTTCCTGAGGACGATTCAGCCACAGAAGCAGAGTCCGACACAGATATCCTTCGTTGCGTTGCCGAGATTGGCAAACAACGGCCTCGCGAGCATCATTCTGGAGTATCGAGGGAAGATATTCCGCTGGTCATCTCACCGCTCGTTTCTCCTGCCAGACCACGCATTGCCGCCGTGCCTTTGACTATAGGTTTTACACAAATTCCCATGCGGGAAGGCGCCGGGTTGGGTATCCCAGGATCGTGTGCATCTTATTCATCCACTATGGAGCGACCCCAAATACACTCGGAATCTTTGCCTTCAGTCGTTCGGGACTTCATTCACATGTTTCCTGGGGACGAAAGTTATCCTGCAGACTTTCCAGAATCCCTGCGAATTTAAGACGTCGAGCAAGAGTACGGACTTCCTCTGTTGCGGTGATACGTGTGGCAATTACTGGCAAATGCTACATGAACTGTAATATGTCCGTCTGAGCTATGACCATCATGCCCCAGTGATTCGTGAACGAGGGACTACCTCTACCTCTCGTATGGCTGGGAGGTTCTTATCCGACCCGATACCGTCTGCAGCATCCTCGGAGATCCGCAGTGTCAATTCCGAGTCGTCGACCCGAGCAGTAAGGGCAGATGCTGTTGCCACTTTGGTTGCACTTGCGCTCTTCTCGGCTTGCACTTGTGCGAGCTTATCATCCTCGGTGACTCGGTCCCCAAAGACTTCTCCGAGCTCCTCGAGAGTCTTATGTGCGGTCTCGGGGTAGGTAAACCAAACCACTATGAACGAGAGTATGCAGAAGCCAACGAGAAGGAAGTAGTAACCCGCTTTCATGACCTGGAACAGAGGGGGTGTGATGAACGCGATGATGAAGTTGAAGAGCCAGTTGGTCCCTGTGCTCAGGGACATGCCCTTGGCGCGTGCGCGAAGAGGGAAGATTTCAGCACCGAGCAGCCAGGGACCAGGTCCCCAGGTAGCCCCGAAGAAGAAGAGATAGAAGCAAACGCCGAAGAAGAGTCCGTCTGCAACGGGGATTCGCGATGGTCCTTCGGGAAGGCTGTCGGCATGGTACTGGAGACCGCCAACAATAGAAAGAGACGCTGCCAACACGCCGCTTCCGATGAGAAGAATGGTACGACGACCCCAGTGGTCAATGAGGAACATCGCAGGGATGGTACCGGAGCAATAGATGAGGGCGCAAGCACCAGCGTAGAGGAGGGAACGGGAGATGCTGAACCCTGCACGAGTCAGGTTGGACGGGAGGAAATATAGGATGGCATTGATGCCGTTGAGCTGGGCAAACATCTGGCAAGTGATGCCAACGACGGAGCGACGGGTATATTGGCAAAAGATCTGACGCCAGGTAGCTTGGCCCATCTTGCGCTCAAAGTCGACGGCGGCGGCGATTTCGACGTATGTTGCAACGATGTTTGGATGTCTTGCATCGCCAGCGGCGTGAAGATCTGCCAGGACGCGTAAGCCTTCTTGCTCGAAGCCATTTGCGATGAGCCACCTTGGTGTCTCGGGAAGGATGAATGTCCAAGCTACAAGGATGGCGGCAAGCGCAGCTTGCACGACATATGGACCTCTCCAGGAGATCTCGGAAGGCATGGCGAAAAAGAAACCATAACCGACCCAAGCCGAGACCGCGTAGCCGATGTTCAAACAGATGTATTCGATACAAACGAAGAGACCGCGAGCATGGCCGGGGGCGATCTCACACTGCAAGACCGGAACGGTCATGGAGAGGATGCCGACGCCGATTCCTTGGATCGATCGACCAGCAATCAAGGCCCCAAGATTGGGTGCGAAGATTTGGATGAAAGCGGCGATAAGATACATGATTGCACCAAGACGGACTGACATGCGTCGACCCATGACGTCGCAAATGTAAGCTGCCAAAAAAGACGCGAAGAATGCGGTAATGTTCAAGCATGAGACTGTGATGGCTGCACGATAGTTGTGGGCATTAGACGGTGCGACGTAGGTGAAAAAAAGAGAACGAACCTTGAACCCAGGGATCAACACCTGTGTTGCCAGCCTGGATCTGGGCTAACGTCACCGTCTTTCCGAACATGCGATAGATGAAAGATGGTTGAACCTGGACGGCAGCGATGATGCCTTGTCCATAGCCGAACATCGCATCGCCCAGCGACGCGAGTGCAGAGGACATGTACAGGAGCGGTCTGCCGACCATCCATCTTGGATAACGAGCGGAGTATACTCGCGGCCGCAAGCGGTCGGTGAGTGACATGGTGTTTCAAGGAAGGGAGGGCTGCAGGTGGGGAGAAGAGGGAAGCGGAACTTGAGAAGAACGTTGGCGCGGATCCAGTGGATGAAAGGTATTTATGTGGATCAGCGCGTTCTGAGACTCACCTGGCCCGGATTGAAACTGGACTGGCCCAGCCTGCAGTGGGATGTCCATGACGGGGAGGTGCATCTGGTTCATTCAGTTAGTCGGATTACTAGCTTGAATCGCGCGTAGACGTCGCATCGCGATCTCTCCGGCACCCGACCCAAATAAATACCGCTGTCCTTGTTTACTATCACCGTTTTATCGCACCCCCATGACTGGCCGCCTTCAGTACAAAGTTAGTCTTGATGCTCATCTAATCCAGACAACGCTCATATCCGTTCACAGTCTGCGCTCATCACGGGCGCGGGCTCGTGAGTCCGGTTGCACATCCATATCAACGCGAGCTGACGATCACCATCACCAACAGCGGTATCGGGCTCGAATCGTCGCTCCTCTTTGCAAAAGAGGGCGCAAATGTCTTGTTGATAGATATAAACCTGCCGGCAGCTGAAAAGGGTGCATCTTTGATCCAGCAGAGATTCCCGAATGTGAAGGCATTGGCATTCAAAGCCGACGTGGCGAATGAACAAGATATTAAATCGGCAGTCGAAGTCGCCGTCAGAGAGTTCGGAAGGCTCGATATCATGGTACGAGACCGTCTCGAACGTTTCGTTGGGGATCTCCATTCACCCACTTTCTAGTTCAACAATGCTGGCGAGTTGGATACGCTCGTGATATCCCGGTATTCCTTCTGATTTCAAATACAGGAATCATGCATCCAGATGATGATAATGCTCTGAACACGGAGGAGCGGATCTGGGACCTCACGATGTCGGTTAACATCAAGGGCGTCTGGTGGGGATGCAAGTACGCGATTCTCGCGATGCGTCAAAATCCTGTGGACGAGTCAAAGGGCCTCCATGCTGGTGGAAGCATCATCAACACAGCGAGCTTCGTAGCCATCTTGGGAGCTGCTACTCCACAGCTGGCTTGTGAGTGTTCCAGGAATCCCCCTCGTCCGTCACTTGGTCGTTGATCCCTCTCCGTAGACACCGCGTCGAAGGTATACCTGTCTTGAAATTGTCGTCTCACTGATTCTGATCTTGATCCGAGGGAGCTGTGCTCGCCATGACTCGCGAGCTTGCTATGGTTCATGCCAGAGAAGGCATTCGTCTGAATTCTCTTTGTCCGTGAGTACTACAGCTCCTTTACCTTGGCTATTCAACCAAAATTCTCCCTCAGCGGTCCTCTCAAGACACGTGAGTAATCCTCTCCTTTTAAGAATATGCGACCTGAGTTGGGACGAATGCCTCAGCTCTTCTGATGGATTTCCTGAATACTGACGAAAAAAAGAACCGGCGTCTCGTTCATCTGCCCATGGGTCGCTTCGGTGAAGCCGTCGAACTAGCAAACGCTGCCCTTTTCCGTATGTGCTGTCGAGTTTGAGCATAAATAACCTCTAACCCTTCTGTATCGTTAGTGGCGAGTGATGACAGTAGCTACATGACAGTCCGTTATCACGGTCCTTCTGTCACGTAACCGATCATTACTCACAGGTGTCTAACAGGGCACAGATTTCAAGGTGGATGGTGGTCTGACTTCGTGTTATGTCACTCCACTTGGGGAACCGGCTCTTCCTCCCCCCAAGAGCTTGGTTTAATGGCCACATGGAAGTCCCCAGATTCTGGAGGGAAAACAGGTGATTATCGCATCCGCTTAGCAAAAGAAACAATCATTCTGAGTCTTTGACAACATCGTCCACAGTTCTCTGCAGGATATGTCTGCTCAAGTATATTGCGCCTTTTAGTTGTGCATTTGTTCAGATAGCTTTCCCCGTTTTTGGCTGGTGTGATACGATTTCCCGGAAGGCATGGTGAGAAGAGAGGGGATTTGAATGTCATCGTGTGATAAAGCTACGTGTACACCTCTCGGATTTCAGGAAAAATATCCACATGTACAGGAATAGTAATGGCAACAAAATTAACATGGGTCAATTCCGCGCAAGTCCACATCGAGCCGTTAGCCCACATTCATGATGCACCACACATATCTCACAATCAGTGGTACATCGACGATGAACAGCCTACTAGAATGCCTTCTTCTCTGCAGCCCTGCGCTTCTCGGCCTGCTCTCTGCGTAAGCTCGCGATCTCCTTGCCAACGTCGTTCTTGAGCTGTTTATGGAGTTCCGGGCGGTAACCGAGCTTGAAAAGCAATTCCAAGTGAACGAAGAAGGGGGCAAGCACAAAGGCTTCACAAACGTCTTGGGTAGTGGATCACTTGCACAGAACGTGGAACCTACCTCCAAGAATATTGTCGAGCAAAGCCGGTGCGCGACCCTCTGCAAGTCCATGACCAAGGAACTGAGCGATCCATGAAACAATCTGAACGATGACCGCATTCCGGATTCCGTCTGGACGGTATGCATACGCTGTTGCTGACAACAACGACAAGATCATCTGTGGCGCATAAAGAATCTGATCAAAGTGGCTAATTAGTCTGTTGAACTGGAAATCATTTGCGAGCTTACGGCTGCTACGGGATCGAGGAGAGTGTAGTAGGATAAATAGAATGCTGTGATAAGTGCGGGCGTGTTCATGTCAAAAACAAGGTATTTGCTAAACGCATATTGGGCAGAGGGGAGAAAGGAGGGCGAGGGGATGAGGGTGGCGAGTACCAATGCACTCCTGGGTAAGCACGTGCCGGGGATACGGTAAGAATGAAGCAAGTTTTAAAGAAGGGAAGGAAAGCGACGTTACCAGAGAAGAGCTGGGACACCAAAGATGTGGATGGCCACGTTAACGGGATGAGAATGGTAGGAACCATAGAAAGTGAGCTAAAGAACCACATGGGATTATTAAGTCGAATCGCTGAGAGTGTACTCAGCGCTACGCACTTGCTTGCGAACATCGAACAAGGAGGACATGGCTGAAGAAAGCGGGTTCGTCTTAATCGTCAGTAACTGAGATCTGAGACACTAGTAACTCCCGTGGCATCGTCTTGGCAAAGGCAGTGTCGGGCCTACGGCGAGCGCCGGTCCTATGATAGTGAAATGACAAGTATGAGGCCACACTAACCAGATCAAGGGGAAAAAATGTTGAATTTCTACAACGATGACGACGACGATTGGTGGTAATAATCTCAGCAGGGACTCGACAAGCAGCGGTCCCACTTGAGCTTGAACGTTAACGTTTAAATTCACTACAAAGGATAAGACTCGCACACGGCCTTTGTAGCCAGTGCATCTAGCGTTGGTGGATTGCCCGCTCGTTGCCGCCTCGGCATACAGCTTGCAGCTTCAGAAAAACCGAGCGGAGTGTGAAGAAACGTCACATGCATGTGTCGGACTCTCAAAATTGGTCTATGGTCTCAGTTGGGTGACGATGCACCCCTTGCTATGAGCAAAATGTTCTATAATTCAAAAAAGAAATGCAAGCACAAAAAGGATATGTGAGGACATGAGAAACACGACGGTTTGATGGTAAAATCAGACAGATTATTCGGATACCTTCCTCCATACCGCTGCCCCTGAGTGGAATTTTCCGTGTTCCGATGCCGACCGGAAGCTTCTCGGCTCGCCACCCCTGCGTATAACGAATCTTCCGTACGTAGCCACGGACAGCTTGTTGCAATTTCGAGCATGGTTCGCACTACAATCATAGTCCGTGCAGTTGATGCGCTGCCGCTCGCGGCTAGCGTTGACGACGAACAGGTTCATCTTTGCTTCGTTCAACACAATGCCCGCAACTGACTTATTCCTAGACAGAGCAAGCGTTGCAGGAACACAAACAGCAGGCAAAGTTAATATTCAGGCGCATTACACCCAACTCTGAACCACGATGCTCCATTGAAAGTGGCCAGTATACGCTTCAGTAAGTTTCTGTTTCCTTTCGAACAACGGCGGACCTCAACGCTAGTTCCAGCTACCTTCTCGTAGACAATGTTGTATTCCTGACCATCGCGGACAAGTCATATCCTCGGAAACTGGCTTTTTCGTACCTCGAGGAACTATCCAAAGAATTCTCTTTGTCGTATGGCTCAAAAGTGGAGTCGGTACGGAAGCCATATGCTTTTGTTGGGTTTGGTTCGTACCAGCAGTCCAGCCACTCCAAGACATTCATTCACAAGTTCCCCTAAAGATACATTCATGTCAAAGACCGCGCGATTATATCGGGATACCAGGGCCGCCAATGCCTCGGGGAGCTCGAACTTGGACAAGCTTAACGACGAACTTCAGGACGTCACCCGAATAATGACGAAGAATATGGAAGAACTCCTTTGGCGAGGAGATTCGCTGGATAGTAGGGCCTTTGTCTGTCTGTGTTGCGTCAAGTAGTATTGACACAACACCTTTTTTAGAAATGTCGCACCTTTCTACCTCACTCCGTTCAGAGTCGGAAAAGTATCGCAGGGCAGCAAGGAACGTCAACATTCAAGCCATGATACGACAATACGCTCCATTCGGTGCTGTGGCTATATTGTTCATCGTTCTCCTTTGGTGGCGCTTTTCATGAAGTCAATCAGGAATTGCTTCGTTCAACCTGGACATCTTACATATAGACGTGGTAATCTATACGATTTTTGGCGCACGGTTTGACAGGAATTCTTCACCCAATCGCATACCTCATGCCCGGTCCCAAACACGAATACTCATTGGGGTACTTGAAGATCTTCCGGAATGTTTCGTTGAGATCTCTGGACATTCGTGCCCTGGAAGGGGATCAACATCGCCTCGTGCTCATTGGAGTGACGTTATCGGAAACGATCTATCAGATTAGTTTGTGGTTTTAGGATTGCACGGCAAGGCAGATGTCTCAAGCAACACGAGAATAGTTTCTTGGCGGCACTCCAGCAGCATCCCTGAACCCGAGCTCAAGGTCTGTTTACCACGACGATCGTGGCGCTTCAAGCCTTGAGGTGCAACCAAAACCTCTGATAGGGCAGGTTCTGGTCGTTCTATAGATTGACGCACGGGCGCGATTACGGTTGGTCCATCTTGCCGGACATGCCAATGCATTATCATGGCGAAATGGGCAGTGGGTTGATAAATGTGACACCATCCTCAGCTCATTCGACCACGTGAGTCTCCTCAATAAACGAGACGCCAAGTATGTGGGTCATCCCCTTCAAACGTTGCAAGTGAAGCAATGCGCTAGTATCGACCACCTGTCCCTGCGAAAGCTTCAAGGAGTATCAGGATGCGCTGCCCAATCGGCAATTGGATCAGCGTTGACAGTCTAGCTTAGTCGAGGTTCCTCGAACCGACATCATAACTAGTACATTCAATGATACAGCCACGTTGGAAATCGAGGGGACTGTCGCGGCAACCTGCTTTGCCACCCTCTATCAATATCTAGAGATTCTGTTCAAATTTAAGACTGCCGATAAATGCAAAAGCAGCTTGCCCACAAACTCGCGATCCAACTGGAAGGGTTATCACAATCGATTATCCATACGAGGCAGGGTCAGGGTGCGAAATCAGAGATGGCTCGATATAGGTGTTGGCACGAGGCATCATGTACGAGATTATCACTGCCGAGTTGGTGGAGAACAAAAGGGCCTCTGTCATCTCTCATCCCAGCCGCTTCTTTCCTCCCCTTGTCATATCCCTCCAGTCCATCATGAGTACCGTAGGAGGGTTTGATATGCCCCAGCCTTTCTCCCCACCTGCCGGTGGTCAGATCCAGCCAGGTGCCATCACTTACACCACCTCAACTGGCCCTGATGGTCAAATGATCTACCATCCATTCAGGTGAGTCTCCAGTATGCATTGGTCTTTGGTGTCAATTCACGAGCAATATGTAGAGCTGTTCCTGCGCGGTAAGACTCATCGGGGCTGTTGTTCCAGATCATCCATTGACGTTCATTAGCTACCAAACGCCGCAAGGGGTAGTCCACGGCATCCAGTGGGTTCCTGCCGAAACCACACAGATCCTCCCCGCCGGCGCTACGCCAGCGAATGCGGTAAATCGTACTTCCAGACCACCTTTCTTCAAATTCATGTGATGTTTAGGAGTTCGCCGCCTCGTGGAACCGTGGTTACCTCTCCCGAGAGGACGAGAAGTCTCTTGAAAAATGGTATTTGCGTTTTAAAACAACTTGGGTATCGTCTCACCCTAAGCAGGCAGAAATCAGAGGAGAAACGCAGGAAGAAGGAAGAGAAAGACTCGATAAGGCGGCTCTCGAAGCAGTTCGATAAAGATATGCAAGAAGTCGAGCTCCGCGCCGCGCGCGATAGGGAAATCCAAACCAGAGAGCGCCGCCGCAGTTTCTATGGAGATGCTCCTCCTGCAGGATACGGTGCCCCTGGATCTGCGGGTTATGGTGCTTACACTCACAGCCCCAGTAACGTCAGTTCTGTAGAGCTTGATCGGAAGTTCACCGAGCTCGAGATCGAGAGGGACGTAAAGTATACCACTCGTCAGAGAAAGTATTCGACTGGTGGAGCGGATCGCGGCTCTCTTTACGGCCCCCCAGCAACAGGCAGCGTCTACTCGTCGCCAGTAGCGGCGTATCAGAACCCCACTGGTTACCCAGCCGCGGGATCCAGCCCGTACAATCGTGCTGCCTCCCCATTCCGCCAGCCGACTGCGTACTCTACTTCTCCAAACCCACGCCCTCAGGATATTTCGTCTTACCCGGGTGGTCCAGACCCGATTGCTCGCGCAGCGTCGCCCTATGGTCGTCCAGACCCGATTGCTAGGGCAGCTTCACCCTATGGCCGAACTGAACCTATTGCGAGAGCAGCCTCGCCATACGGTCGTCCTCCTCCCATCGAACCCATTGCAAGAGCAGCCTCCCCATATGGTCGTCCTCCAACGGAACCTATCGCCAGAGCAGCCTCACCCTATGGCCGTCCTCCCACGGAACCAATTGCTAGAGCGGCCTCTCCATATGGGGCGAGCCAACCTCCTTACAGTGCCCGTGCTCCATCTCCGTATGGGCCGAGCCAACCCCCTTACAGTGCTCGTGCTCCATCTCCAATCCCTCCCTCGAGAGGACCTATGCCTCAGCGCTCCACATCTCCTTTCCCTCGAGCACCTTCTCCATACTTTGCTCAAGCGAATTCTAGCGTCTATCCTCCTGGACATGTATTGGAAGGACAGTCTTTTTCTCGCTCTCGTGCGCCATCACCAATGCCAGGCATGCCCAGCGCCACATTTCCGACATCCCCTCGCATGCCCAGCTCTGCCGTAGACCCACAGCTTACCGTGCCGGAGGCTTTCTCGCGCCCTGCCAATGCAGCTCAGTCCTACACACCATTCACCGCTATGAAGGTCCAAGACATGGAACAGTTCTATGACCAAATCCCCAGGATGCCCTTGGTTCTAGAGACGCATGACGTATATCACCAGGATTGGATCAGATTCATGAACGTGCGTTTCTCTTTCGCGAATTACATGGCCACTAAAGGTTACAACTGAGCCCCATCGCACACAGGATGTCGCGCTGGCGTGGGCCGGAAAAATGCCGATTCCCGAATTTTCCCGTGGGCCGTTGCCCAAGCGTTCCACGCTCATAGCTGATCTGATCGATCTTTGGAACTCGAGCTTTTTCCTCACACGTCGGGTTGAAGTCGTTTTGTTCAAAGGTCGCGAGCGTCGCTCGGGTACCAACGCTGGTACCATCGAATACAACTTGCCCGGTTTTCAACCGGACTCTGATGATGATTCGTCGTCTTTATCGACCTCCGAGTCTGAGTCTGAGTCTGATAGGTATGCAGGATATGGTCGCGGTGTTGATTTGACAGAGTCTAGGAGACGGCGCAAGGAGAGGAAGGAGGAGAAGAGGAGACGCAGGAGGGAGAAGAAACTCCGCAAGAAGGCCAAGGAGCTCGAGAAGACATATTCCCTCTATCTGACGTACGTGCACCCCAGAGACGTGCCCATTCCTACCCCACACGGCTACTACGCCTGAACGTTTCGGAACAAGATTGTATGACGTTTGCGATTTCCTCAAGTTGACTACCAGTCGAGAAGTTTGTCTTAACTAGAAAATCACGTCCGTACCTCGCGTCCCGGACCGTTTGTATGGATCATGTATGATACACGTGAATGATAACGAGAAAATATCAGTACTTCATGTCGCAATATCGCTCATGAGAATATACAAAGATAAGTTACATTGTCACCAACCACCACGCCCCCTGCCTCTTGGAGCTCCATAGTGTGGACCACCACCACTTCCGCCGTATGCACCGCGACCGTGCCCATTCGAGGAGCCGTAACCGCCGTAACCCCCTGGACTACCATAGCTAGTGCCACCGCCGCCGCCGCCGCCGCCGCCGCCACCACCACCACTACCATAGCCTCCCCGTCCGTACGGCTGCGAATGGCTATGCTGCCCATATCCGCCTCTAGGACCCCCACGGTACGGTCCACCCCGCGGAGGCCCCTGAGACCCACCGCCTCCATGCCCACCATAGTTCTGCATCGGCGGCCTTCCATTCCACCCATGCCCACCAAAGCCTTGCGGTGGTAGCGATGGTGGCGGGTACGACTGTCTCGCCGATTGCCCGTACGACGGCTGTGAGTATCCATTCGAGTTGGCATAACTGCCAGGAGCAGGACCGTTTCCATACGAGCCACGGTTGGAAGGGCCGCCTCGTCCACCACCGCGGTCCATTCCCCCACGACCCCCACGACCGCCGCGTCTCGTGCGGGGATCCAAGTCCTCGGAGGTGAGTTCTCGCGGAGGTTTGTGTACGCCGGGTAACAGCGTCGAGTGGTGAGGGGTGAGTTGCTTTGGGAAAAAGTAGAGAGCGGATAATGATCTGTCGTTTTTGATGTCGGGGAGATCTATTGATGTCAAGGGAGAATAGAAAGTTGATCCCGGGATGCACTCAGGATTCGGGAGTGAACTACCGCTAATGCCTTTGGAATCTTTTATAGGCATCAGCACCGGCTACAGAAGGTGTGATTAGATTAGTTGGTGATAAAGGTATAGGATGTGATTGACCTGTTTGTCTTTCCGCTTCCCATAGAGGCTTTCGAAGAATGGGTACAGCCTATGTTCATCCGACACATACATCACGTTACTGCCCCAGCTATTCCTTCTCACTTCGTCCTCGGTGAGTGCCGGATACCTCTCTGACATGGCACCCAAGAGTCTTTCTTCATCAATGAAGGGAAGTAGAGCAACACCCTGCCATAGCATCTTCTTTCCATTCATGTCAATTTGGAAGGAAGTCGGATAAAAATCAATTATAGGTGAAGTGGGTTCGGTCATGAGATCATGGAAGACAGCAGGGATATGCTTTTTTGAGGCAGGGGGAAACACGCCCATGAGTTGTTCGTAGGGTTTAAATGGCTGACCAAGGGTGAAGTTGATCTTCATGTCCTTGAGACCCTCGAAATCCGAGGCAAATGGGGCAAAATGGAAAGGATAGTACCACTGCCAGGAAGGTGTCTTTCGGGAAAATATGTCAATGCTCTCACGGACCTGCATCTCGCAGCTTACCCCTTGATAGTAATAATGCAACACCCATGCAATACCTTCCACATAGTATTGAGTTAGCCTGGCGCAAGATGTTAGAGCAGTACCTGGATACAAGAAAGGGTGACAAACATTTTCCTGAAGTCAGCGTCGGAGGTCACGACACCAAACTTTTGCTGATAATAACGTTCCTTGTAACCGGGTTCATACAACCTAATATCGCACGAGTGTTGGTGATCCCTTGGGGTGAAGCGAAATCATGAAAAGTGCGCCCGTACCTGACGTTATCTACTTGTTCAACAGAACCATCGGCTCGAACAACCATAGTATAAGAAGGTTCTTCCTCCTCCACTGAGCTATCGTTCTCGCCCACAACGATGTCCTCCTCGACGTCGATTTGCGTATCTTCGATTTCAACATCTGTTGTGGTTCGTTTTCTGCTCGAAGAAGCGGGTACCACAGACTCATCCAATGACTGTGGATGCGGTGGGGAAGCTGCGACAGGAGGATCTACGTTTCCAAGACCGGGAACATCAAAATCAGAGGCTGAATCTGAAACATCAAATTCATGTGCCTGTTTTGTCGCCGATACGGAAGATGCACTGGGTTTTACGGGCACCAGCCCTGCTAACTCGGCTTTCAGAACTTCTGCTGCACTCATATTCGCCAGCCTGATCGCTGCGCGATTCGCGACTACGTCCCGGTTGCTGCCCCCCAATGCCTGTGCAGCAGCGGGTGTGTTGGACTTTGACTGGGTCGTTGATGGAGCACCAAGCCCTATCGAGTCTGCTTTCGCCGCAAAGTTATTATGAACCGGTCCATTGATGCCAAGAGCAGGGGAGGGACCAGATGCATTGCGGATGTCAGGAGGACCACTAGCATTTTTGCTATTGTTATCAATACGACGCCGTTTGGATTCGTGGTCCTGACGATTCTCGGCTAAGAAAGTGCAAAGTCAGCTTGGGTATCCAATTAAATTCCTTCCAGCCAGATGAATCAAGGAAGAAATCGACCACACATACCTTCTTGCCTTCTCCTGAATATGTCATCTTCTCTCCTTGCCAGTCCCTCGAGGATTATCTCTGCCCTCTCAAGCACCAACTTGCCGTGATCTGTCAAGTACCCGCCCATCCTCGGCAGCTCCATTTTCCAGATGTTTAGCAATGTATCAATTGCGCCTTCTCTGATCTCCAAACTAGGTAGATGTGGCAAAAAGTCGTTGCCCACGAAGAAGATCAGCAACACCCAATCATCAATCGCTTGCTCGAAGTTGAAAGAAAAGGGTGCTCGGGGGACATAAAGCTCCGTTTCAAGGTATTCTCGGAGAATAGAAACATCAAGGAATATGAATGGCTTTTTCTCAGGAGGGGTAGGCTTGGGTTTGTCAACGAGAGTACTTGGTTTGGGCCCAGGACATTGTGCAGCATAATGTCCCTCTTCACCACAAATTCGACAAGCAGTCGATTTATCCTGAGAGAAGACGTCTTCTCGCAGCACGCGAAAGTATGGCTCGTGGGTTGCGAGTGCAAGCATAATGAGATCAGCGTCCTGAGAGGAAACGAAGCTGGTTAGAAGATATCGATAGGAATAGAATTGCAAGCATACTAAGCCGTAAATAACGTGCTTCGTGTTAGGATCATGACCTTGGTTTGAACGCTGTCTCCGGATGAAATCCATGATTTTATGCTCTCCTTCTCCGGGTACACTCGCGTCTGATACAACAACTTGGAGCTGAGAGGACAGATCAAACAACAATTAGTAGCGTGAATAAGAAAACGTACATCTTTCCATCCAGGATCAGTGTTCATCTTTTCGACGACCCAATATCTCAATGAGGCTGCGAGGAGATCCATGAATGGAGTGCCAGGCGTGATGGCATTAGAATCCCACGCTTCCTTGTGCTTCTCTTCGTCGCTAATGACTTTGCCCATTGCTTACGAGTACGGAAAATATGAGAATTGTGTTTCAGATAGTGAGAGGGAACACACCTTCCCATTCAGCGACTGCCAGCCTGCGAGCTTCGGCCTTGTCCTTTGCTTCTTGAGCAGACCTGAAACGACGCGAGCGTTGCTGGTTCATCTTTGCACGAGGGGCCACGCCATCTAGAACGCAGAGAAATGTGAGCAGGACACATGAATGAAGACGGTTGTGCACAGACCGATTGCCATGAAGAGAAGTTTGCGTGGTCTGACCATGTTCACGACGCGGTTGGTGTACTTGAACACCTCGGCCATCATTTCCTCCTCTGTCTCGGGTGGAGGCTAAGAAATGAAGTCAGTGATTCGGTTGTTCAGAGCACGAGTGGGTGTACCTTGCCCTCTGGATGTGTGCATGGATGTACCTGGAACACCATGAATCAAATAATAATGAAAGGGCTCAAAACGCACAATGCCATTCATATCGAGGTAAAGGTTGTCAAATTCGACACCGTTTGGATTTGGAGTGGAAATGTCGACTGGGAGCTTGATGAGTTCACCGAGGGCATCTGGGACCTCGACTTCGTCTTCTTCCCGGACAGATGTCACTGGTGAGATACAGTTAGTTGTGATGCTTTGTAGAATGGGCTACAAGGACAGACCGATCTTTGGGTACTTTTTGCTGAGCCAGCGGAATAATGCGGGGACACCCTGCAAGAGATATGTGAGCGAGAGAAGGTGGCGAATGTGAGCTTGGACGAACCATGATTAGTAGGCTGGATGTGGGGGTAGATGACTTGTGGCGTCGTCGTCGTCGCCGTTGTCGTCGTCGCACGTGGCAAAGAGGGAAGAAAAGATGTCGGCGCCGTCGACGTTGAAGCCGGCGGATGATGCACACGTTGTGCGCGTATCTTACCAAAAGTGGATTGGATTACATGATATATTCTCACGGGGGATGTAAATGACTCGATCTGCGAATTGAAGGTGCTCGAGATGACAAGGGAGTCAACGTTCGCCATCACACGATGTCGACGACCACAGAGACGATCACGATCCCTGTCACCGCATCATTCAAACTCACTTCCGCACCATCCGAATCCCTTCCTAAAGACATGTCCTCCCCATCGCATCCCCCATCTCAGCCCAACCCCTCTGCCTCTGCCCCACCAAAGTCCCAAAAGCAAATGACAAAGGCAGAGCGCCGTGAGCAACAGGAGGCACAGCGAGCTGCAAAGGCCGCAGCCAAGGCTGCCACCGTCCAGCCCGCCTCCTCCAAGCCAGTTTCCTCCCATAAACAGAACCCCAGTGTGAGCGGTAAAGGTAATGTTCCCCCCTCTGCCGCTCCCCCCAAGAAGTCCGGAAGGGAGTCTATAACAAAGCCTGGAAAGGGCGAGTCCAAGGAGGCTCTACATGCCAGTGCCCAGCTTGACGAGACACCTCGTGGTTTACGCATATTCTCCCACTTCGGCACCCCGAAACCACCTGCCATCACCAAGGGTGACATCCACCCTGTCGTCATAAGACTGGGTTTGCAATTTGCAGAGTTCAAGATCACTGGCGCAAATGCTAGGTGTATCGCAATGTTGACCACTTTCAAGACTGTACGTCCCCCATCCCCATGCCTTGTCCTGCCCCTTTCTGCTGCTGATCTGACTACTAGGTCATCCAACACTACATGACGCCCCGCAATAATACACTCTCTCGTCATCTCATGACACATCTCTCACCCCAGATCACGCACCTCGTATCAGCAAGACCAATGTCGGTCTCGATGGGCAACGCAATTAGACAACTCAAGCTCGAGATCAGTGGTTCAGATATTGACTTGCCGGAACAGGATGTCAGTTCCTTTTCCGTCTCTCAGTTCCAAATACATCTTGACGGTTTATAGGCCAAGGATGCGCTGTGCGACACGATCGACAATTACATTCGGGATCGGATCCTTCTTGCCGATCAAGTTATACAGGAAACAGCCGGAAAAAAGATCAAGGACGGAGATTCCATCCTCACATATGCACGGTCAGTGTATCTCAGCGAGCTAGCTCTGGTGCATATGTTTACCCTTACTCACAGGTCGTCGGTGGTCGAGAAAGTATTACTCCATGCCTGGGCATCTGGCAAGCGATTTTCCGTCATTGTCGTCGATTCAAGACCTATGCTGGAAGGTATGTCCTCTCTTTATCTACCAAGCTTGGAGCGACCATTCACGTGTGCTGCTTGTCCCAGGCAAGGCGTTGCTGCGATCTCTTACGGCTGTATCGATTCCATGTACTTATATTCTCTTACCATCTCTCCCATCCGTCTTGCCGCACACGACGACGTTGTTTGTCGGTGCGCACTCTCTTCATGCGAATGGCGCCGTCGTCTCGCGAGCCGGAACGGCGATGGTTGCTATGATGGCCAAGTCAAGGAATATTCCCGTTGTGGTGTGTTGTGAAACATACAAATTCGCGGAGGGTATTCGCTGGGATGGGGTAAGCAAGAATGAGCTAGGTGAGCATCCACAAAGGACAATACATTCAGATCTGCTGAGACAAGTATGCTTGCCCACAGCGCCGACCCCATTCCCACCGACCTCGACACTGCACAGTGACTCGCACGGCCCGAAGCCACGACCAAACCTCTCAATTTTGAGTCCGTTGTACGATTTGACACCACCGTCGTGCATTACAGCTGTTGTGACTGAGGTTGGCATCATCCCGCCGAGTTCGATATCGTCGATCCCTGGTGCACTTGGGAGAGCGACGATTGGTGCATGATGAGCGGTATTATTTATTCTATCAATCACATTGTTCTCCGTACCCCACGTGCGTAATACATAGACGTTATTATGTAGTACATAGTCAGGGTCCGACACCAAGCTACTGCTTCTTGTTGAACTCTTAGTCATGCACGTTTGCTTGTCACGTGATTCGGGAACTACCGGAACCCCCTTTTGGAGGGGTCGCAAGTCCGACTTCACCCCTTGGTCGCGCCCGCCCTCGTCGTCGCCGCCACGTAGTTGACCTTCCCGCCGCTGTCTTCGATGTCCCCCTCTGCTGTAACTTCCCCGTCCTCCGCCCTCGAACCTCTCCCTGCCATTCCCGCCGACAATGCCACCACCGACGTCCCCGCCAAGATCAGCGCCTACTACTCCCTTGTCTTCCCCAACATCACCTTCTTCCTTCAGACCCTCACCGTCACCATCGGCAGGAGGTGTCTCCCCCCTACCTCTGCTTCCCTCAACGGCACAGAGGGTTCCTCTTCCAGTCAGAGCCCCGTCGACGTCGACCTCGGTCCGCTCAAGAGCGTGTCACGGCTCCACGCCAGGATAGAGTACGAGGAGGAAGAGGCGCGTTTTGTACTCGTCGTTATCGGACGCAATGGTGCATGGGTAGACGGTGTTTGGTCCGGCGCCGGCAGCAGGGTACCGCTGGGCGAGAGGTGCGTCTCATTCCCATTCCCACACCTTTCCCTCCGGGCCCCTTACATTGTTGCAGGTCTCAGATTCAGATCGCCTCACGAACATTCCACTTCGTGCTTCCTCCCCCAGCAGCACTCGAAGATTCCCCCTCTCCATCTTCAGTCTCTTCCCTCCAGCGTGCCCGCTCACCATCTGTTGACATCACCTCTATATCCCCCCCATCGTCCTTGCCATCACATTCTCCCTCGCCACGCAAAGCACCCTCATTACCACCACTGAAACCTCCCCCTTCTCCCGACCCCCAGCTCCCAAATTCCAATGCGATCCCCCGCACTAAAGCCCCTTCCACTTCGACGTCCACCCCCTTATCCACTTCCACGGCACCAACATCCAAGAAACGCAAGAAGGCTTCCCATCCACCTCCAAAGCCTGATGTAATGCCACCAAAGCCCTCGTTTACGTATGCACAACTTTGCTATCGAGCTATCAAGGCAATGGGAGGAAAGGCGACATTGCAGGATATTTGTGGTTGGATGATGGATAACCATGACTGGTATCGTTACAACGAAGGTGCTGGTTGGGAGGTGCGTACTCCTCTTCCCTCCGTAATTGCACACAAGTTTCCTTCACGTTCTTGAGACCCTTTCTCTTGTATCTCGAATGATCTACATTCTACTTTACTGGTCGATGAACTGACGTATCTTTGTATATTAATTTAGAACTCCGTTCGCCACAACCTGTCCTCTGGACGTGCGTTTGTAAAAATGGAACGCAGTACCGGAGAACATGGCAAAGGCTTTTTCTGGTCTGTCGACGCACAGTATGAGCATACGTTCGAACAACAAGAAGCTCGTGCAGCCGCACAGGCTCAGTCTCGGTCTGCATCATCGTCAGCGCTTCCGGTTGGTGGTAAGGACGGTACCAGTAAAAGCTCCAGGAAGAAAGATAAGGCAGCCCCGTCCGACCCGCCACTCAAACGGAGTGTGAAAGGTGGCACGGGGCCCCTGCCGCCACCGCTAACATCCACACCTTTGGTTTCACCTCTCAGTAGAACACAGGCACCATCTCCGGGACAACTTGTCGATGGTTTGGCGCATGCTCAGGGACTGGGTGGGCCGACCGTGCCAGGAGCTGTGATTACGGGAAACGTAGACGGGACTGCCCCCCGGGTGACGAAGTCTGAACCGGTTGGGGGGTTACTCACTACGGTGGGCTCCGCGACACCCACGGATATCTCCACACCACCGTCTGGGTGTGTTCCTTCTGTGACATCGTCCTCTTCGAGTTCGACCTCCCCGTTTGCTTCTCTCCCACCTTCTGTCTGTCTACCAATCGTTGTCGGCCCCATCCCATCGTCCCATCCTTCAAGCAGCACTCCAGACCCACCGCCTATTGTATTGCATAACAACACACTCGTTCTCTCTCCTGTGATCTTCTCTTCTCTTGCGCCGGAGCAACTCAAAGCGCTTGAGGAGATGGGAGCACAAAAAGCGCTGGAAGTACTACAGGGGCATATTGTACGGTACCTGAAGGAACGAATGGGCAAGAAGAAGAGGAAGAAGGCAATTGCCGGTGGCACTGCAGAGAAGGGAGGGATGAAAACCAGCAAGGGTGATGTGTCAGAGCGATCAAGCCCATTCACTACTGTTCCATTGCCTTTGAGAACTGCACAGTCCACCCCCACACCTCAGGTTCCTGTTTTACCATCTCAAGGACCAACGGTTCCCCATCCACTTTCGCAGACGCTGACAACCAGGACGACTTTACCAAATCTGTCGGATTTTTGCGCATTGGCGACTGAATGCTCTGCTGCAGAGGTTAAGGATGGCGTCCCCTCTTCAGTGGAGAGCAGTCCTCCTGTACCTGTACCAATTTCAGACGACAGCGGATTGCAAACCCCGGTCATCATCGACGACGACGAAGATACCGAAGATGGACGGGTCACAAAGAGGAGAAGGCTTGGGAACGAGGTTGAGGTGGAGACGGAGTTGAAGTATGAGGCAAGCGTAACGCGGGTTTCGCTAGCCGTTGACGAAGACATTGAAGTTGACGTGTGCTGATCGCCCTTCAGCACCGTTCGCGCTCACCTGTCTGGTATTCCTCGGGGCTTTGCACCGTATTTTCTTTTCAGCCCGAGTTGGCTTTTTCCTCCCGATCGCAATTGGTAACATAATATCGCATTCGCATCTCATCGACACCGCACCTATTATACCTCTTTTGCATTGGTCGGTGGCACCCCATCATACTTGGCGCGAGCCTGTATTCTTGAATAATCCCAGGGCAATCACACACGCCGAGTCTATCACGTTTCATACGTCGCTTGTACCACGACTTTCACGCCGACACGCCGACACGCACACTACGATACATTGCCGTCCCGAGTTCACGCACCCACTAGCACGATCACCCTACTTATAGCTATTCTCAGCAGTATAGCTGATAATATATTTCAACGAGAGGTTTACGTTTCATACGATCAGTTTTCTCTTCTTGCATGAGAAAAGTAGACGAGTACACTCGACCAGCCAGCGCACAGATACGAGCTCTATTCGATGCGAGGAGTGTAGACTTTTTGCATAGAAATTATTACTGTAATTTTGCAGAATAGAGGCTACATATGAACCATACATTTTGATCTCCTTTTCCACGATGTGTATGCCTGCTTTGTCCGATTGAGTCGCGCGCCGAGGATCATGTACCTGGGTTAAGAAGCCAGGTGTATACTCACCATCACCGGATGAGGCGTCGCGCTGTCACTCGAGACCATTCCTTGCTCCTGGAAAACGAAATAAAGGGGAGAACTACTTAGAGAGCGTTTGGCAGACTCGTAATGAAGCGGACGTACCTTGCTCCAGCTGCCAGTGCCGCATCGAGCGAGTTTCGCCCCCTTTACGTTGTCCTGATAGCTGGACGATGCAAACGTACACGTCGATCGACGGTAGCTCTGTAATCGAAGTCCCCGATTTCAAATTTCTTCCAGGTACAGTACCGTAGGCCGTCTGACGTGTTAGATGGACGGATCATGATGCATGATGCATCGTCCTCGACGCGCAGCGACGGGCAGGAAGGGAAAAAAAAAAGTTGATCAGACCGCTCCAAGGCAAGTCGTGTTTATCCTCTACCTTGTCGTGTTTTTTTGTTGGCCTGTATCCAATATTGGAATCCGACCTCGAATGCTGTACGGCTCAGATCCGGCGGTGACGGACAAGGCGAGCGTTCATTTTTATTCGAGGGACAATCCCATATAGGTGATCGCCTGCCTCGAAGGCGGAGTTTTCGGAACAAAAGAACGACGTCTACGCCGTAATTCTCGAGCCTGGATCCAAGCCAGTACGTGTGTCATGTTTCGCGTGCAAAGGAGGGAGACAGAGATGCCTACGGCTTAAAGGAGCCTGATCCACCAGATCCACGACGCCCATTCAAGTTGTCAGCGAACCAACTGTACGGACAACGACGCCCACCTACAGCGTCTGATTCGTCAACTCTATCCGCTGACAGACCTGCGAGGACCTCGTTGAATATCCGGCGAGCGTTCGTGACTCCGGGGTCCATTTCACATCCAGGAGCGAAAGGGTACGAGGACTCGGAATTGATCCGGGGAATTTCGAGATAATGCTGTATTTTATATTATGATACCATCGACTGGAAGCGACCGGCGGTACCGACTCGATAGAGGTTCCACCGGTTCCGTTGAAACGCCTAGTATAATGGATGACAGTCGAGCGCCGCTGTGCTGGCAGTGGTCGAGACAAGCCTGAGGAGCTCGGTTCGACTTTATCGGGACAGGACGTCATGAATATTAACGGCTGCCAACAAACTGCCAAGTCCTTGGCCTGATTCGACAGGCACCAAGTTGGAATGCCGAATTGAACGCGATTGAACGTTCGAACTGCTACTGGCTGTGGTAATGTGAACGCTGGCGGTTGATTGGGGGTCGAATTGCCACGATCCCAGGCGATGGCGTCATCCAGTAGTCTGGTAGCGCAATTCAATGGCTGACCTGCATGTGAAAAGATTGCTAGCGTGGTAACTGCCTTGGCGGGTGTACAGCATCATAATGGTATAAAGTCAAAGCAATTTCGAGTAATTACAAAATCCAGATTTACAGGTATATGTGGTATACAGAAATTGGTCAACAAACATCAACATTTCTTTGCTCCACTCCAACCTTCACTACACTACATAGTCAACCACTGACTCCATCAAAACGCCTAGCATGGAAACGTTGCAGGAGATTGTCCAAGATTTGGCCAGCAAGCATGATGCTTTCCTTTTCTGTGGAGTTGTCACAGGTTCCTAGGACCTTGAAGATGGCTTCTATGAGCCCTGTGGCATGTTCCTCCTCACGTGAGATCTTATTCTTCTTCTGGTCAATATGTTTCAACACCTTGAGCAACTCTGAAGGATCTGCTGTGCAGGTCTAAAATGAATTGTCAACTATAAAACTTTATTTGAAAAAAACTGGCACTTACAGGTTCATCACCAAATAGTTCATAGTCCAACTGTTGTTTGCGAGCATCACAAACATACTTTATAGCATTTGTCCACCTTTGAACACTTCCCAAGAATTCTGGGTGTGCTATACCTCTTGTATGAGGGGTTGATTTGACTGAAAAGTATAATGTCACAAGAAAATATTTGAGTTTGAAAATAAAATACATGCCTTTGCTAGAGGCACCACCATTAGCAGAGATTTCTCCATCAGAGATGTATATAACAGGATTGGTATTGGACAGGATTGGGGTATTTGCATTAGGGGATATGATCAAGCTATTCTGATCTAGTAAAAAGTTAGAAAGCAGGAGAAATCAGATAATGAAAATTGCCATACCAAGAACAAGATTGTTTGTGGACAAAGTATTGGTTGCCATGATATTCTTAGTACATGTGTTTCCAATGGCTAATACAAATACAATCAGATCACTTGATAGATTTTACATTAAAACACTACTTACCATTGTAACCTGATAGATTCAATTCCCTGGAAGCAAAAATAGCACTGTCTTCAATGCTATTGGTGTCAGATGTTGACTTTGATTGGTTTCTCCCAACACTAGATCCAGGCTGGGGATCTTGGGATGAAAAGGATTTATTGACAAGGTCCTACATCATATTATTTTGTCAGACCAAATATAACTTGCCAATATATTGTACTTACTTGTGGAGATTCTGGTGGATATTGTAGACCCATGGAATTCATGTGTCTTGTATTGACATGCATGGCCAACTTCTGCTTTTTCAAATGGCTTGCATCAAAATTAACATGCTTGACTGAAGAGCAAAGAATATCATGCTCTAGAGTGGCACACCTCTTGCCCAGCAAGTGGTGGCATGCATAGCCATCTGATCTAGTCAGGTTGGACATGGGTTGGGAAATACTGAATGGTGCTTGAGCAGGTAAAGTGGCATTAACCACAGATTGCTCATGGGGCTTGGTGCAGTTGGATATGGAATCAACACCAAAATACATGGTGGATATATGCACAATGTACAAGTTTTCACAGAGAGATGAAGGTTGGGTGGAAAGAGCAGATTTTAAATTTACACACAGCTACAGCCTTTATATATGCATCATCGGAGTTTGAAATTATTTGTACATATTACTCAGCTGTTGGTGCATTATTACAAACCATACCATGACAAATCGCATAGCCATGAGAAATCAATGGAATGGATGCGCGGCGGATACACATGGATCAAATATCGAGAGGCTGATGCGGGCAGTTGCGTTAAGGAAAGAAGGATAAATGTTATAACTCGCAGCGGGAGTGTCGTGTACAGCTCGGGTTCGAGACCGGAGCTTGAGACGTGAGAAAAGATTAAAGTTTTGTCGAGGTGCCATGTCAAGCGCTGTCAATTTGAAAGAGCTGAAGCTTTATTGTGGCGTCAACATTCTGGGTAGTCTTCATGCTGGGCGAACTTTTGTGAACGGAATGGAGTGGAGTAGATGGGAGAGATGGGGGAAGTGAAAGCACGTTGCCGAAATGATGTGGATGGTTTACGAGAGGCATGTTGCAAGCGGTGATTGGTTAGCGCAAACCAAGGCAACGAAGGTGGAAAGACGCAAGAGAAAGGGAACAGGGGGGTTGTGAGATTGGTAGCGAGGACAAACGTGCGCGAGGACCCGTGGCACCGCCTGGCATCGTGGCCGCATAGAAAAGGCTCGGACGTAAAAGAGATTGATGCTGCTTCTTGGCTGCTATCGAGGTGAGTCTGGGAATATTGCTTGTCTCTGGGACGTCGTCTTTGCTGAACGCAACGCTACAGACGATGTCGAATGGTGTTGCTGAGTCATCAGAGACAGTAACTCTATCTGATTTCGGAGCACGTGCCTCTGCACGTCGTCATATTCTCGAAATTTATTGAAACCCGTCGAGACAACTCAGATTCTCCCCTCCATCATGCATCCGACACCACCCGGTCACGCGCATATTCCATTTCGCTTTCCTCCCTCTCCACCCCCCTCTGTCGACGTCACCGCCCCCTCTTCTCCCTTTCTCTCCCCTCTCCCCGTGCCCGACACCCCCCGCAAGCCAATCCATCCCACCCGTCCCCTCACCCTCCCCTCCACCCCCCGCGACACCATCTCATCTCGTCCGCATCATCACCACCCTCCTCGCCGCTTTTCAATATCAACCTCTTCCTCCTCTGACGACCACCGTCCATCCCCGCCACTCTCAACTGCTGGTATCGGTCGAAAGGTAGCAGAATCCCTCCAGCTCTTTAAAGAGTCCGAGGAAAGACCTGGACACATCCCAAAGTCCGCAGCGACACTAGCTAATCGTCGTCTTACAACCTCCCACACAAACGACGGCGTTGCAGAAGCCAGATATGAATTTGTAAAGCGAGCAGACTGGCCTGATCCGGAAACCGCTGCCCTTCGCAGAGAACGGAGCTCAACCGCTTTGGAGAACGTCAGAACCCGTGAAAGCGTCGACTCGCAGATTAAAAGGGACCCTGACTTCATCACCCCGCATCCTCTTACACACGATTCAACCTTTTCTGATCCGTCCTATCGGCGTAAGGACGTTTCCCGCCAAGATCCAATTATACGCGGCAGGCGCAGACGGCGAACGTCCGACATATCCACCCTCGACCCGCAACCTAACTCCCCCGGGTCATCCTTTATCACCGTTCCCCAATCCCCATGTATCCGACCCCGCTCTCGAGCTTACCCGCCTTCCCCCTCGCCGTCCCGCTCGCCTACTGATCGTATACCTCCCTTGGTGCTGTACAATTCTGCCATAGATGTTACAAGCGTGTACGATGAGTCTCCCTTGCCAGAATTGAGCGGTACATACCTTACCGATCTCAATCGGTCCCACTCGCGATCACCCCCTCCTATCTATATTTCACCACACGCATCTATAACATTCTCATCTCGCCCTGTGCCTTCATCACCCACTCGCTCACTTTCGCCTTGGTCCACCGACGACGAGTCTGCTTGGGAAACTTCATCAATGACCTCCGATATCTCTTCCACATCTGGAACTTCGGAACACCCGCTTTCGCTTTCCCAGGTTGAAGACGCATCAATTGGTCCGCTAGATGAAGGAGAGAAGATCCGAGCATTGCTCGCCTCCAAGTCGGAGGATGACGCCGGTTCCCACGGCTCCAGCCTCTGGAACGCCGACTCCTTGAATATGGTATATGGAGGTTCGGAGGAAAGCCTTCCACACATCCCCTTGCGCCCTTTCCGCAATCAGGTTGGTGGTCACAGCGCTATCTACAAATTTACCAAAAGAGCTGTATGCAAGGTCAGTATATTGCACGTGCAATGACGCTTAGCTAACATCAACCATTCCAGCCTCTCCTTTCGCGGGAGAATCAATTCTATGAGGCGGTTGAACGAGAAACCCCACCGCTCCTCGGCTTCATCCCCCGATATCTGGGAGTCATGTTGGTGACGTACCGACGCGTCCTCAAGGGCTCTCCAACACCTCCTAGTGCAGAACCACCCGCCTCGTTCCCTCTCTCTGTATCACACTTTTCTGGTTCTGTGGTGCAGAGGGCTATCAGCGAACCTGACTGCTCCTTCAGCAGCGCACCTTTAGAGCATGCCAGCCTCAGTGGCTTACCGCAGGAGGATGTTGGATCAGAGACGACAATCGAAGAAACAGAGTTGCCCGAGGTCGCGCTGGATCGTAACCGTCATATCATCCCGAAGTGGTTGCTACACCGGGGCTACCTTCATGATCGTACATGCTCTCACACCGGATCGCTAAGATCCGGGTTGCGTCCCCGCCAACGTTTGCACTCGACCCAGCTCTCTGGTGCAACGGCATCGAGTCCAGCTTTGATACAGAATCAGGACACTGCGAAGTTAAATCAGTCGAGCTTGAAGCGACTCCATCTCACCCGGCAACCTACGATTCCGCTTGATGATGGTGATCCGTACTGCACCGGAACTACGCCACAGGCTGCTTCTTTTGTGGACCCTGGGGCTGCGTGGGGGATAATCACATCGGAGGACCCTCAAGCTAGCCGGCCCGACCTCCGCCCGTTCCACTCGGAATTAGCTATCGGCTCACAACAGTCCCCACCTAGCTGGTTTGGAGGCACTGGTTCCACGACCGTGAATACCAGGCTAAAGGATCATATCTTCAGCACTATTTTGCGTCGTTTCCATCGTCGTTGCAAACCTCGGTGGCTGGATGGCTCGTATACAGAGGACGAAAGGGTGGTGTCTACTCCGCAAGGACGCGCGCTGTTGGCATCTCCGCGACCGCGCTCGATGTCCCGCAACCAGTATGTATGCCCAGTTGAACGGCTCAAAGAACAGGGAAATAATGGCTGCACCTCGGCTCTCCGAAGAGTGCGAAGCGACGGCGAGAGGGGACACGATGGACAGAACAGCTCTTTTGACCTAGATTATGATAAGCTGGATGACATTGTGAGCCGGGAACGATCAAACTTGGCGTTGGACAGCGAGGATGGGATCCAACCTTTGTTTACTCGGCGAAGATCCCGCTCACAATCTGTAGACTCACCCCCTGTCTATCTGTCTTCTGCACCACCTCCGAATCAGCCAATTTCGTCAAGCAGAAGTTCTAATTCCGTACCACGCCAGCATCACTTTATTCTCATGGAGGATCTAACAGGCCGTCTGAAGCGCTCCTGTGTGTTGGACTTAAAAATGGGAACTAGGCAGTATGGCATGGATGCTATCCCATCAAAGAAGAAAAGTCAGCGCAAGAAATGTGATCGAACGACGAGCCGCCCGCTTGGTGTCCGTGTTTGCGGCATGCAGGTGCGTTTTCATTGCTACGGATGTCGCCAAGTGCTGACTACTCGTTCCCAGGTATGGAACCACGCCATACAATCTTACGTTACGCAAGACAAATATATGGGTCGTGACGTTCGTGCGGAAGAATTTCCATCATTGCTTGCGTCTTTCCTATACGATGGGGAGCGTCTCCTCGTTTGGCACATTCCAATTTTACTTCAAAAGCTGTACGCACTCGCACGCATCATCAGTCGGCTGAAAGGCTTCAGGTTTTATGGCTGCAGTCTCCTCCTAATATACGACGGAGATCGCGATGCCCAGGAGGCTTTTCGAGTGTCAGCTCTGGAACACCCGTCGTCGCGGAGTAAGCGTGGGGAATCGTTGGAACGGTCGCAAACGCGATCCAGGAGCCAGGTCGCAGCCCGCTCATCTCTGCGACGGACACACAGTGAAGATCTGCTTTTTGGACCTGTATGTAAACGTTCCGGAGGAAAGCGGAAACGTGGAGAGGTCAACGTTCGTATTGTTGACTTTGCGCACACCACCACTGGACGGGACTGGGCTCCATATCCACCTCCTCCGGACCGGGCGGTAGTCCAGCAGGTGTCAAGTTCCAAAGGGTATCAAGCCGAGGTTGACGCAGACAGTGGTACCATCTATGCTCGCTTTCCACCACACTACCCTAAAGAACCTGACCGCGGGTTCTTGTTCGGCTTGAAGAATTTGACGGAGACTTTGGAGACGATTTGGAATGACGAGCGAATGCGACGGATCAAAGTTTCTCGGGACGACCTATTAGTCGATACTTCACAACTCCCTCCGTTATTTACAGACGGCAAGGAAATTTTTGACGAAATTTTCGGTCCACTGGAACCCGATGAGGATCCAGGAATGCTGTCCACATGAGTTTGGCTGCCCTGTTACAATACTACTACTGCCCCCCCATAGTGTTATTTGTCGGTGTTCATTAGCCTTTCTTTTCCCTTCATATGTGACTGCTCCTATCCGCATTTTGTCTAGACTTCTACTCACCCCACGCGTCTAACTTTGTATCGTATTCTCTGTTTTTCCAAAGATGTTCGTGAATCGTTTCATTCATTCTTCACACATGCCCTTAATCCCGACTCGCATCCTTGCATCGTTACGAACAATACTCGTTGTCTAATGCAATCACTTTGCTTTCTGCACGAATTTAATCGTATGATCTATCGGGTCGTATTAATGCTGAGTTGGCTGGCTGCAGCTACGCAGAGGCAGTGTATGGTCGAGAATAAGTGTACGGGAGCACCAGGGGGATCCAAATCGATGGTTCTATTGACGGAACCTCATACATGCGCAACTGTACATCTGCAACAACAACGGAAACCCGTCACGAGTCGTCGCTTTGGATATAGTTGGCACGGATGTCCTTCCATTGCCGCTGGCAGAAACCTCGTCAGTGCGTGCGACAGGTAGCGCTACTGCAACTTACGCCCTTGTTCCAGTTGTCCCAAAATGACTGGACGGCGATATCAAAACCGACACCAAATGCGAATGCCCCAGTAAAGATGCTGGCGACGAAGATACCTGCGCGAAATTCGAATTGAGATTTTAGTGTTGCAAGAGCAGTCAAACCACGTACTGTTGCGCTTCGCAAACGTATTGTAGAATGCACTGGAGAACTAAGAGGAGAAATTTCAGTAAAGTTCTTAGCATGCAAGGGCGGCTACATACTGCCATTTGTTCTTGGTGGGATGCTGAGGGATGTGGTAGAGTCGGTTTCCCGGTGATGTCCGAACTGAAGCGTTCAGGTTTACATTCCCACGGCAAGTCTTTCCTACAGAATGGTCTTACGATGGACCTCTCCGTTGCAGACCGCTCGACTGGCTCTGCGTAGCTCATCGCGTCCAAACGCGACTCCCTTCAGGGCCTTTTCTCTGTTTCCAGATATCACCCCCGCTCGCCCGACTCCACCACACTTGGAATTCCCCCCAACAGGACCCATTCCTTATGACTCCGTTCCAAATCCCCTGACTCAATCCAAATTGTTCGCTCAAGTGTCTAAAACCATCACACCCTTTCCAAAATACCACTTCCATGGGATCTTTTCGAGGAACAACACTAAAGTTTATCTCTGTGGACCCGATGGAAAACTCTTACCGCAAGGTTGGTGGAGCGGTGGTAGTTGTGGGTTCAAGGGTGCGAACCGCAAGTCGCACGAGGCAGGGTATCAGTGTGCGGTGCATGCCTTCCGGCGGTTGGAGGACGTCATCAAAGACAAGGGTCGCATATCGCTTGTATTGCACTTTGCAGGATTTGGAAGGGGCAGGTATGCTGTTGAAGGCGTGTTCCTGACGAGTGAGGGGGACAGGATACGACCCCTGGTTGTCGACGTTGAGGACAGAACGAGGATAAAGATAGGTGGGACAAGGTCGAAGAAGCAGAGACGAGTATAGGGAGGTACGGGCACGGTTATTTCTTGTTCATTCTGCATCATTGACGGTCTCGTCTTTCCCTTGCTAGCCTTATAATAGATTGAATCCGTGCGAGGTGCACTCTATATTTGTGTAGAACACCTTGTTGGTACAATATTAGTACCAACTTCGTAGGTGTCTCATGGATGGTATACAACTGTGGTAATATCATCATCTCCTCGATGCCTCAGGCCCTGAAAAATGGATCGGACGCGTATTTTTCATAGCTTGGCCTTGCTAGCGAATTAAGGGATACTCTCTTGTCTGTTTCTATGTCGTCTATGAGTGCCTCTGTTCCCTTTGAATTAATATTTGGACATCGTGCTGTGGGGGTGTAGGACTTGCCTCGAGAAATGTAATCAAGTTCGGGACGGATGTATCCCAGTACGAGTGCCTTCAACTCGCACCCGTAAAAGTCGGAATCGAACCTGTGCATGATATGGATTTCCTGGATGCAAGTATCTGAGTAGTGGACTATGCGAAAACACGCGATACATACTGCCGTCATCCGTTGGTTCTTGTAAAATGGATTCCACCCCAAACTCATTACCATCGGTAACACGACAAAGTCTTCAGTTGGTAACTCTGACGGTCGATCGTTCATAGGGTATACACGTGCATACCCATAGTATACCCCTGGCTTGGCGATGCGAACCATGTGAGTGATGGACTCGTCGGGAAGGTTAGCTAGGAAACGTAGCCATAAGGAACGAGTTTATAGAGGAGAACAGGGACACACACCAGTTGGACACCCGAGGTCCTTGCTCCCTCTTCCAAAGCCATGTTGTACAGTTCCCTCAAGTCGGATTGGGTATGGATCCTGTGGTGTATCAGGCCCCACAATGTTTGGTCTGTTAATGCGAAACGAGTCGGTCTGAACCAGGGGAGGTTGCGGGAGCGCTGCGAGTTTGGGTAATAACCTAGATGCTGGTGCAAACAAGACTTGCCCCATGGCGTCTAACTTTGTCTAATATCTCTAAAGCAACGAGGAGGAGAAGAAAGAAAAAGGAGGAAAAGGTTGAACCTGAACTTGTCGCACGCGCTTGCTCATCATCCCATCGCTGACTTGGCCGACACTGCCCATCATGGCGACCATGTTCACAGGCTACCCACCATATGGAACTTACCAGGCACCCTACCCAGCCTATCCAATTCCTCCGGGTCAGCAAATGGTACCCGCAGCTGCACTTCCACACTTTACAGCCCACTTTCCGCAGCCGCCACCTGGCTATCCACTTTATGCCCTCCAGCCAGCCAAGGCCCCCAGTCCGTCCCCCGGTCCACCCACCGCACCCGACATACCCACGATATCACCGCAAATCGCATCCAGGGAAGTTCGGAAATTGATCGTGTCACAATTGAAGATAGGAGAGTTTGAGTCTATCGAGCCTCAGGCGCTTCAGAGATTGGAGCTGGAGGTGGTTGCATGTACGTTTCCCGTTTCGAGTCGTCTTTGTTCCGCTCCGAATGCGCCTTCTTGCGTCACTAGTCGTTCAAACGCTGTATGAACAAGCACACGAGTATGCAAATCTAGCCAGCAGGGCGGTGCCTATAGCGACGGACGTACTCCTTGCATGCAATGACAGGGGGTTAAAAGGCAAGGACCTGCATAACATCGCCCTCGCTTCTCAATCAGCTGGTCAGCATTGGCTATATTGAGATTATTATGTATTAAACATGTTTCCAGGCATATCGGCAGAGTCGTCGTTGGAATTTCCTTCGTCGCGCGAGGACTCACCAGAGTTACTTCCCTCCGATGATGAGAGCACACCACCAGTGATACCAACCACGTTACGTTCCCTCCCATCCCACTTCCCACCTCTCCCACCCAAACATACGTACTTGAAGACGCCAGTACGTTATAAAGTTAGACTGTCATTTCCCACTCTTGGCTAAAAATTCCTTCAGGCATCGCCACCAAAGAAGGCAGCGCTTCCATCTCTTGAACGCAAACTGAAGACCGCGGCACTGGTCCAGGAATCTCTGAAAAACTTATTGACAGCTACAGAGGACAACTTAGGGCAAGAGGATGGTGAACTACTTGGACATATAGTCAATTGCGAAGCGTCAATGTACCCACGGAAACGGTGGAAGGTAATGCAACAGTGATCCTTGCCACCGTCACCATTTTCCAAGCTGTAGGTATATCATTGCTCTCCACGTCTGTTCTCCATCTTATTGAACTGTCGTGGTTATTGTTCCCTCGATGTCCAGCCAAAGTGCCAGCCTTCTGTACTTGGGTGAATTTGGAAGCGTGTTACAGAATAGACGTCCGACATTCAGGGCACGTATCAACCCAGGCGCAAATTTCCGAGTCAGCTTGTGGACTCTCGTTGAGCCTCCATCGAGGATTTGCTAGGTCTTGCAGTACGTGACTGCGTTTTTCTCTTCTTTGACGGTGGTATAGTCGTGGTGTTCGAGTGTGGAATGTTGCCCGTCGTCATCGTTTTGAATCTCGTGATATGTTGTGACGAGTGTGCCCTGTGATATGTATGTAACTCGGGATTTGAGCTTACCACCGGCTCAAGGAAAATGAATTCGTTTGGGTGGCGATATTCTGCGTGAACGGGAACTGGTGCCGTTGGACAGGGATCTGGACTGAGGAAAGAGGATTTAAAGCAAAGGGTACTTGAGCTCGCTGATACAACATCGGATGACACGGCTGCTTGGTCAACTGAGTCAACTTGGGTCTCAGAATTGACCGCGAGGATCGTCGGGGCAGTGTTTGCACTCCTCTGCAGAACTGCATACCGGTTACGACACTAGGAAAGTAATGTTTTGACGTCCACAACATAGCGAAGAGATGTTACTTTACCATCATTTCCGTCCTCCCATTTCGGAGATGTTCAGAAATCTCCTTCCAAGAGGCGCTCTTGTGTTCACGTACATAATCGAGCAAAATCCTGTCTTCCTCTTCCGACCATTGACCTCTATTGATACTTGGATTTAGTTGTTCGGTCCAGCGTTCTCGGCATTGATCGTTGAGTCGACCAGGTACACTAGCAGCAACATCCACCCATGATGAACCATAGGCGGCGACGGCAGCGGAGAGACGGGCATCTTCTTCTGGTGACCAGGCCGTGCGCTTGATGGACTCATCTAGAGTCCTTTGGAACCTATGACTGCATTGTGAAGGAGTCGCGTCTTCCGAAACATAGCTTGCAACTGTAATCAACCACTTTCAACAAAAGATTGAAAAATAACGACGTAAACGAACCAAGATACCAGTTTTCATGCCCATACATACGTATAGCTTTGAGAAGACGTTCATCAGCTTCTGTTGTCCACTGGTGTAACTTCCGTGAAGTCGCATGCCGCATGCAATCTAGCGGTGTTCGTCTCGTCTAAACCCGCCCATTAGGTTTCTGAAAGTTCTCGAGATGATGCGCCTTACCCCTAACCTCTTAGCTATGGCCACCCAATCTGGCCGACTGTCTGTGAACTCAGCGGCAAGGGACTTGACCTTCAGCACTTCCTCCTGGCCCCATGGTTCACGGTTGAAATCAGGATGTTGTTCTCCGAGCCACCGTATCTCGCATTCTCTTGCTGTGCGTGTGGTCATGGTGATAGCTGATACCTATGAACATTGAGTGGTCCACAGTGAGGTAAAGTGAGAATGTTACTTTTTCTGCGATCCGATCCCAGTCAATACCTTCAGCATTCAGCCCGGGGACAGGGGATATTTGTACATCGATGTTCGGAAACGCTGGGAAACCTCTGCCATCGGAAAGATAAGCGATGAGCAAACTCTGTGATATCAGGCACACCTCTTTTGAATATCCAACGCATGCTTGCGATAATTCTCGGCTTGTACAGCCTCCGCGAGTGCTTCCAATTCCTTGGTTTTCACTGGAAGCTACGTTGGGTATCATCGGTGAATCAAAACTGAGACATACTTGGGTGTACTTCACTGAAGGTCTGATAACGGCTGCGTTTCAGAGCATCTTCACGAAATGGAGATTCCTGGAAGAAGGGTCATTATACAGGAGGAATCCAATGATCTTCACATACAGGTGACAATAGCTCTTTCGTTGTAATCGGTGCTGTCGCTCTGACGGAACCAGGTACGGTGACGAAGCATCCCACATCCAGGTCGGACTCGTCAATGGTATCGATAGTGTCCTGGGATCTACTTCCGCTAAAAATGACCTTCGAAAAAGACGTGTCAACTTACGAGTAGCTTGTCAAATACTTCCAGTTCAGCTTCGAGTTTCTGTGCGTATGCTTTTAGAGTATTCAAGTGTTCCGTGTTGGCTTGGAGAGTCCCCTGAGCCAATTCGACGACTGCTTTGCTTTCTTGCCTCCTGTCCATAGCAAGGCGTGGTTATAGATAGACAACCGGTTCGAGTGAACCGGTACTGGCTATATTTACGTCAGCAAGGCATAACTCTAATAAGTACTTATGGTTGCCAGCTTCCCTCCTGACCACACGCTACCAACCGCACGTTCTGTTTCCTGACCGTCACTTTTCACGAACAGATGGCACAAGGTGCAGCAAAACGTATAGGTGCCTCTCGTTTCCTGCTAAACACGACAGGCAATTAATTGCTGACTGTCGTCAGCTGGGCAAAATGAACAAGCTATCAGAAACCTTCGTATTGGGATGCTCCTCCCCACCATCCTATCGATTTTGCTCCGTCTGTTGTTCAGACGGGGTTCTGTACCCCCTTCAATGGGTTCGCTTGCTATATACGTCATGACTTATCTACCTGCACTGTTTTTGTCCCGATACTTGGAGAGCATTGGGACATCGCGACGTGACCCAACAACTGGAGCAATTATCTTCTCTGGCCAAGATCTCAACCAACCCGGCATTACGGAATGGTGCTTTGACATTTTATATGTCACTTGTACGTTCAGGATATACCCATGACTATTCTGACTCACCTGTGCATGTAGGGGTGTGCCAGATTGGAAGCGGTGCGTTCGGTGAATGGTTTTGGTACCTTTACCTGATAGTATGCCATACTCTTGTTCTTGTTGGGGAAAATGCTGATGCTGCTCTAGATCCCGTCATACGCGTTATTCAAGCTCTGGAGGAACTTCATCGGTCCCATGATTGGCCGGTCATCAGATAACAACTCGGAAGTATCCACCGGTGAAAAAAGCACGCTGAGCAAACGGCAGGAGAAACTTCGCAAGCGGAGCGAAAAAGGAGACCCTCGAGTCCGTACTGTCCACAAATGACGTGCTTGCTGAATGATATTCTCCCTGTCCATCCTTTATCTCTGAGGCATGAAGACTGATGCGATCTCTGCCGCGCATTGTGATGCGTGGCTCCTCATAAATTATGTCTCAGTTCAAGTCTGAGATCTGAGACGTGGTTGTTGGTATTGAGCTACAGGCGGCACTGTTTCTCTGGGTTCGGCTTCACAGTTTCAGGCTACGCGAAACCGAACGCATATCTCGGATATCGACAACAATGCGCTAACGTAGTGCGAACTGAAGGTGCCAAATCGCATAGCTAATGTTCCGCGACCAGACTGGCTTGAGTTGAGCACTGGTTCGTGGTACCATAGGGAGATCCAATAACGTTTTACCAACGAACAAGCTTTGTTCAAGTTGCACCTTATTTCCGGCCACGTGACTCAGCTTCCTTCAAGTCTTCCGATGGTCGACGTCGTTCACTTGATCAATCCCCCAACGTTCATCTAGGGGCAACATCAGTCCCAGAGCTCTTTCGCACCATGGATGCCCATGCTGATATTCATTTGACACGAGGCGATACCAGCCAAAACTCATTGGTCGAGAGCCTTACCGTGGATCACGAACATGGGCCTGGTAACGCTACACTGAATGAGGATTCGGTTCCAGATAACTTCAATCCATCCTCTTCTAATGTGAGTTGTGTCTAACCTTCGAGAATGGTTTTTGGTTCGAGTCCTAATGTGCATATATCCAGGTAGATTCAAGTCTTGTAACGGACGGTAGTGACATCGAAGCCCACGAGGCGCAAAGCTCAGTCCATCCATTCAAGGTACAATCACGTTCTCAGGGATCCACTCACCGACTATCCTCATTGCTTACGCGCATATATGCAGTCCGATCAGGAGCTTTCAGACATCCAGACGGCAAGCAACAGGATAGATCACGATCATAGCTGCACACACTCTCAAAGTAATTCAGATCCAGACATCCTTCCTGCGATTTCCAAAGAGGTTGTAAGGCAAATGTTTGAAATCCACGTCCTTTGAGTACTTATCCCTCGCGTAGTCCCCTTCAGAGTGTGCTGTCGTTCCCGCAGGCGGATCCATTTCATTGACGAGCATCAATGACTCGGAGGCTCATACAATTGTTTATCCTCAGGAGTTACCATTATTGTGTGCAAGGACAGTCTTGGCAACAACCCCGCTTGAAGAAGGAGAAGCTGAATCAGTCGACCGCTTAAACTGCATTCAGATGCTACATGCAGAACTGGATCATGTACATCGTGCCGGTCTCGCTCGTCTGACAGACGAAGAGGAAATTCGAGAGGACCGCGATTATCGCTGCGAGGACTTGCCCTCTTCCCTACCTCCGAGCTCCAGTCCTCCACAGCTGTTCTCGTCCTCACCCTATGCATCATCTCAATCCTCAGCCAGTGGTATTGAAACTCCAAAAATGGTCTGAGTAATTATCTCGTAGGTGCACTTACTGCTAAATCGCACACATCCCGCAGGTGCTGGCTGTTGAATTTGAGGGTTGTGCAAGTTCTCTAGACTGTCCCCACGGCGACCGCGTGGCATCGGTTGTTCAGGATGAATCTTGTTTAGAATCCAATAACCTCCATGGCGACGACATTACCGACGTCGCAACATCTCCAGAGACCGATAATTTGCAGATGGATCCTACCTCGTGTATTTCCGGTGATCTCGGGTTCTCCAGAAAGCGGATTAGCTACCAGAATGACGTGCGGTCAAGTGAGAATTTGTCGCCCATTACCTACTGATGTTCTGCGTCCAGCTTGATAAATCGTATGGAGCACAGCCAATAAAACGTCAAGTAAGTATTGTTTTCCTTGCGGAGACCCGAGTATTCCATGATTATACAGAAACCGGACTCTGGCATTTATCCGCCTCCTACCCCGAAGCGCGCAACCTTAGCTTCTCAGAACCGCCAATTCAAAAAATTAGCCGCTCCGTTTCGTCCGCCATCGAAGCTTCCCGTCGTCACGGATGGACTAGGCCAGACCACGAACAACAAGGAGGCTGAATCGATCATCAGTGCTACGCCCGAAAGGAGCCCCAATAAGATCGACATAAAGGGATCTACCACGCATGTCTTCCCTTTACAGCACAAGGCTTCGAACACATCGAGATCCGTTACCCAATTCAAGTCGCCGCTTGTCAATAGGGATCTTCCAGCGGACTCGCGCACTATACGCCTCACGCCAGTACTCCAGGGACTCGAGCGGAAGCTACAGCTGCTTAAGCGTGCCGTTAAAGTCAAGGAGGAAAAAGAGGAGGAGGTTCTTACCAGGCTTGCAGGAAAATGGATAGAAGCAGGCAGGGAAGTTGCCTATGACGTCTGGGACGCTACTAAAGACGCTGGTGATTTTGGAGGAAAGGCGACGTCCATCCGCAGGTCATACGGCTGGGAGAGCACCAGCAATGGGAACATGGCTTGGGGTTGGGACAACAAACCCGAAGACACAGGTGAAGAATCTCGTGACCTCGATTCGTCCGTGACTCCTCGCGGGGCGGAACGACTGGTTCCTGACGAGGACGAGGGCGCCCGTTGCAACACTTTGGGAACCATGCTCCGTCAGCTCGGAATCGCTCCAGAGATATTTGGTTGGGACGATGACAAGGAAGCTTTTTCTGACTAAAATGTTCGGACCCCAGGATGATGTCTCAACGTTCAACCATGTCATGTCCACGAACGTTCGTTGTAATTTGCAATGATGGTTAATACCTGCAGGAACGTTCCAGTGTTTCGAAGCCGGTGAATCCCCTGAAGTTTGAGTCCGCAGTACGGCTATGCCTCCCGGTAAGAACTTTATAAATATCCCATGATGGTGGAAAGTCATATACCTCGATATTTCGTTGCGAAGGTAGAGATCGCGCCCAACGACTGCAGGAGCGCGTGTGTCTGCTCTAGTCACGCATGATGCAAGAGACAATTTCGAAAATGATTCCAATGTAAAATCGGCCGAAGAGTAAATACGTGCTAGAATTAAGGTTCGGAGTAGAAGGGCACATGATCATCCCCGCCTTCGAAATGGTGCACCTGGATGCGAATCTCGGGGGTCGAGAGAATGCAGATGCAATGGGTGTAACTCCTGTAATTCCACGTCTCGGCTGGCAAGCAACAAGGAGAGCATTTGAAGGATTGTTGGACGGGACCGGCTGACACTTGTTGAATAAAATGGTATATACACGGTGAAGCTGTTGTTGGTGCAATGCAACGAGCAGTTGAATGCCAGATGCTTTCAAGCTTTACACCAGACAAGAGCTATGAAAAGTCTGACGATCTAATTCGCGTAGTCATATCTGAAAACAGACATCAGTATCAAAAGCTTTTTAGCAGTATACTGGATACTCGCTTCTTGTAAAAAGTCTCCGAATCCGTTGGAACATCCTGAAACCATTGGTCAGTGGATGTAACAAGACAAAAAGAATATCACCACGGACGTCTCGTCGGGCCCCTCGGGACTTGTATCCCTGTTTCTCAAGCCCACGACGATGGTCACGATCCTCCTTGAGCCACTGTATAGCAATGTGATACAGAGTCAGGTTGTTGTTGGTTTCAGACGAATTAAACGGCCATGGAGTAGGTTCCGCCAAGAAGGAGCCAAGGCTCATATGTGCGACATGGGTCGGAAACGAGCCGACTCCATCGTATATGTGAGTGGCGTCTTTATGAGGGTAAGTCGGTGATCTGACAAGGACAATGAAGACGCACAGAGGATGGTCGCTCCGCGCGCAATACTATCGTCACGAAGGAATGTTAGCAGCTCGGAGCGAACCAAGACATCCAGATCAACCGTAACCTGGTGACGACGTGGAGTGAGGAGCTCTGAACATTCAACCCGAGCGGAAATGAGCTGACCTCGTCCAATAATAGAACGTCCCAAGGGGCCATGAGTCCCATGCAAAGCTGGACACGTCGCCGTTCTCCGTCCGATATTGCATGCATATGCCAGTCTAGGTCTATATCCAGGATATCAAGCAGTTTGTTCCTGCGTTCCTTGTGTCTATAGCCTCCGACAGAATCTAAGAAGGCGGATACTACGATATCGCCCCGAACCACAGGATTCATCGCCCTGACAAATCAAATGGTGTAGAGGTCAGCATGTGGCAAGATGAGAAGCAACCGACCATTCTGTGCCGAGGAAAGCGACACCAGGGGGTGAATCTCGAAATACGTCTCTATCCTTGATGCGGATATCTGCATCTTTGACGAGACGTTTCCCTGCGAGGATTTGCAGCAAGGTGGATTTTCCCGCTGTGGAGATGCGAGCCCGTTAATGATTACGGACTGGCGGAAAAAGTGCGAAGAAGCACATACCTCCATTTGCGCCGACTATGATCGTTCTGGACCCCGGTGGAAGTTGGAGGGAGATATTGGAAAGAGAAGGTATGGTATTTGCCCCGTGATAGTATGACAAGCCATGTACTGCGATCGCGTAGTTGATCGTGGCGTTAGACATAACTGCGGACTTTCGTGAAACTGTCTCTGGTACTAGGGTGTTCACACGATAGTCACCAGTGTGCCTCGTTCGAACTCGATGGGATGCAGTGACGCTGACTGACTCTATCTGTATGTAGGGTGGGTCTTTATACGGTAACTACTCAGGGGGAAGGTGAAACTCAGGGGAAGAAACTGAACATACTTCTTGAAACGGGGTGCCATAATTGAGGTCGCACGATCTAGATTCCAGCGGATGTGGAGGGCCTCAGACTCACGTTCACCTACGAAGATCAAGCAATGTCGTCTGATCGGGTAGTAGATGCCAGTGAGTCTCTCAGACTCGCGTATTCTTTACGCGAGTATGTGTACCTTGGGGACTCAGCGAACAATAAATACCCTGGTACTCTCACGGCCCGGCAAAATTTAACGAGGGCGTTTCTGTTCTGCCTAGCTGTCCAACTGTGGGAAATCTGATTTACCTAGCATAGCGACCTTGCAACGCTCTTCTTCTTCGTCGCCGCCATCGCCGCTTGCTAGCGACCACAACTTGAGTCTTGACCACATCGTTATTCATTCCCCTTTTGAAAGCCCACACTCATTTTGTTTCTTTCATTGCCTCACATGCGCTTGGATCTATCACCAAGGGAGTGTGTCACCTGCCCGGCGACGCCGCCCGTCTGCAACTGTTCTGCTGACCAGAGCTGCATCCAAATCAGCCAGTTTGTAATATCGATTTACCCGTCTTTCAGGCCTAACCATCCCTTCAGGTCGTGTACCGCTTGTTCAACGTTCACCTGTCAGCAAATTACCTCCAACAGCGGTAGCAGTGGCAATGGGGGTATCAGCTCCGGTGCCCTTGGCGGCGCAATAGCCGCAGTTCTGCTCGTCCTGATAGGCGCTTTGACCGTCTTCTTTTTGTATCGTCGTCGTCAACGTGCACGTCAGTTACGCGATGCAACTATCGAAACCAAACCAGACGACGTCCCTGCTCCAGCTGAAGCAGTCCTTAACCGTCCAGATCCCATAGAGAAAATAGATAAGTCCCAACCGTCACCGACGACGCCAACGACGCCAACGAGTAACGTCCGAGTGTACCCCTCGGGAGATAGCGTCATCGACCTCGATCCTCGGTCTCAAAGTTCTCTTGCCCCGTCCGCCCGTCATGCCTCTGGTAGGCCATCCACAAGCAATCCGTTTGACGATGGACAGTCCATCCAGACAACTTCGACAACTACGAATGGTACCAACGTGATCCCAATTGCCCTCGTATCTCCTGGCTCGGTTCACCCGTCATCTCCACACTCAGAATCCACTTCGTTCCCACCCAATTCTCCAGCACGCCCGGCTCGTCCTACCGACCTCGTATTAGACGCCCCTCGCTCAGTCGAAAGCTTGCGCGAGCCCTCTCCACACTACGCTCACTCCCAGCGCTCAGGTTTATCGAGGATTTCATGCGGCTCGAACGCTAGTTACTCTAGCGACTTCTTAAACGAAGCTCCCATGATTGTTACGCACACTCAGGGTGCCGTCCGGCAGGTTGTTGGCAAAGTCAGAGCAGAGGTCATTCAAACATCAGGCACCGTAACTCCGACTTCGCATCTTTCCTCAGATAGTTTGAAGCCCCCTTCTGTCCCATCTCGTCCCTCCATTCGTTCGCCTCTTGCGGCGACTTCATTTGGACCCGCGGACATTGTCAGTGAAGCTGACGAGGAACATGAACTCTCCCCTCGCAGTGATCCGTTCGGGGACCATCACGCGCCGTCAGAGCAACCATCGGCTGCCTCTATTGATTTACCTGCCGGATCGGATTTGGATGACCCTGTTCCCCCTCCACGATTGGTCGGTGATGGCAATGCCGCGAGGATCAACACCGGGCTACTGAGTTCCGATCAAAAGTCGTCGCACAGCACTTCCATGGCCAAATTGATCCCACATTCACCCACCCCTTCTGGCACACTCCAGGAGCAACAGCAACGTGCCTTGGCTCACGCTCAAGCTCAGGCTCGCGCTCAGGGTCTCGACAAATCCAAACGCATGTCGGGAACATCCATGGTTTCTACGACATCTACCCGAGCGGACTCCATTCTTGAATCCTTCCCTTTCGTCCCACCATCTCCGATATCTTCGCGTCCTGTTCGCTCTCCACCCCGCTCGCCACTAGGTCAGCAGTTCTCCGCTGCTACTCAGTCGCAAACCCCATTAGCTGCCGCGGGATCTGCCACTTCCCACTCCTTGTCGCCGGAAGCTGGAACCACAGAAGCTGAGGCTTCATTGCCCCCGCTGGAACCTCCAAGCCGCCGTATCTTGGGCATGTCAACAGGCTCTCAGTTATCCACGGCTTCATCTGGCCTTGGAAATTTTCCTTTCCAAATAGACCACGGAGGAACAGAAGCTACTCACCCCCCTTCCGCCTCCCAGGCGCGTCAGCGGGCCAGCTTGGATACCCTGGCACTCATGAGTGATTTGTCCTCTTACCCTCTTGGGTACGATCGGGACGAGCACGACAGTCTTCCTCCCCCTCCGAAGGCCTAATGTGTTCCCCTCCCTGAATCGAATTTTTTTTCCGGTTACGGTGACGAAACACTCTGTTGGGCTGGCCTAACAAGCGGGCGTTGTGTGTACTTTTACTTGTATGCATTGCTTACTTACACCTTCTTTACCGATACCTTACTGTCCTGACATGTTTCCGGTAACGTCTCAGTCGTTTTCCGCCCCTTATTCTGCATAGTTCTTTTCTTGGTCGTGCAACCACAAGATTTGCTATTCCTTTCCTTTCATTCCTCTTCCTTGGTTTGGGTCTTGCGAAGTCAATGCGAAGTTGGCCATTTTTTATTTATATATATCTTCACGCCAAAATCAGACACTAGAGTACGCGAATGTCACAGTGGTCACGGTGTGACATAGTGTCGAATTATCAAGTTTGCGTAATGGGACACATTGTCTTCATCCAACTTGTCAAGTACACAGCCGTCTGTCCCTCACCGCAAGCTCGCAATGGATAAAGAGATACAGCAGCTTGTTGAAATGGTACGCTGTCGTGCTAGACACATTGCGCGAAATCCTCGACTGTAATTCATTGCCAACCACTAGGGTGCAACGGTGTCGCAAGCGCGGGCAGCCTTGCGCAGATATAAGGATGTCATGCAGGCAGCGGAACGCATTTTGGATGGCGAGTTTGCGTGCGTGACAGACGGCGACGACGACGTGCGCATGGCACCTGTCACTCCAACTTGTCCAATGAGCCCCTCACAGACCCCCTGTGCTTCTGTGCGTACCCAGTGTTCGTGGTTCAATGCTCCCCATTGATCGATCTCAGACCCCGGAGCATGTGGATGGGGACGAAGATCTCGATATGCGAGATAACGAAGATGATGGTAGGTTCATGAAGACGCTGTTAGTATACACGCTCATCAGCTACTCCCTAGTTGATGATTACATTGACTACGATTCCGATTACGAGGCAAAGCGAAATACGGGGGAGGTTGACCCATACGCAGGCAAATATGAATTCTTCATTGTGTGATCTGGCAGTTAACGCACTGCAGGTATCTTTTTTTCCAAGGATCGTCGCGAGGAAGTCATCGAAGTGGAGGAAGAACCCGAATCTGCCATGTTGTTGGGATCCAAGGAACCGGTCAAGCTCATGATGCAGGGTGACTGGATGAAAGGCTGTCCTGAGGGCAATGAACAATCGTTTCTCTTTGCTCTATACGACTTCCTGAGCAACAACAAATGCCCTTGTCCTCAGTCTTGTGGATACAAGGTTGATCGAAAGAGAAGCGATTTTTTCCCATTTTTCGTGAGTTGTATGGTACAATCTTCTCTCTGTCTGAAAGTTCACCGTACCCCATAGCCCGAGTTCTCGAATTATATCGAGCATCTACATCGTATCGTGAAGCAGGTGTGCCCCAATTGCAACGTCGAGTTTTGTTTTGCATGTGGCGAAACAATCAATCCCGGAAATAGTCGTCCAAATGCATCTATCGATGTCAGTTTGTTTCATTGCTCGAACCTGCAGGGCGTTATACTGGGCGTTGGTCTCGCAATGTTGGAAACGATGTTTGTGGAGCAGAGACGTCAATTAGGAGATGAGCAGAGTCAAGGAGGTTCAAAAGCAAAGTCAAGCAAGAAACGCAAGATGGATGTTCATCCTCATTCATCCCTCCTCAATGGGGATGACGATGACGATGACACATACTACATGTCGTTACCTGTTGGGAAGAAAGCACGAGGTGGCATCGGATATGCGGGTGATGGCCGCGAGGATGTGAGTCGCACTACTCAGTAACACCGGTCTTGAAACTCAGGATTCCTAGACCTCTGGCCAACTCGAGGCACAAGCTCAACAGCGCTTCAAAGATGAGAAGATTGGCTCACTCCTCTCCCATATACGTGTCTATCTTCCTTCGCTCCACAGGGACACTGGGGCCCTTACAAGTGATTATATGGTCCATCCTACCACCCTGGCGCATCTTCGGAGACGCTTTAATTTCCTCTGTTCGACTCTCCTTCGAAACGATTCTCTGTCCGACATGTCTGATCGGTCCGTTCTGTACTTTGAATTGTTTGAGTGGCTTGAGGTGCGCAATGTTCCCTGGGAGATTCTATGTTTAACATCGTTCTCCACCCAGACTATCTCCAATCATGAAGCGTTGGCGAGTATGATGGCCATGCCTATCATGGTCGCTGGGTCGATTAAATCTGTCGCTCCGAGGAAAGTTGGCAAAGGCAAGTCAGTGGTTCGAGAACGCACCATCATCTATGAAGGCAGCGCTGGACCTCGTGAGTTACTTGAGGCCATCGTCATACAAGCGCAAGCAGCCATCAAGGGTCTGGAGGGGATCAAGCCCACAGAACCCGAAGATGAAGAGATGACAGAGGAACAGAAACGGATGACAACGGACAAGGGAAAGGGCAAAGAGAAGGAATCGTCTCCAGCGTTATCGGATGAGAACCAAAAGTTACTCGCATTCTGTCAGCGAATTCTGATGACCGCGAACGCTATCGATCGTTCTTTGCGAGAGACAAAGGGTGATGCATTCGTTGATAGGTTGCACGCATCCTTGCCCAGGATCACGAACTCTTCAGCATTTGATCTTACATCAATACAAGTTGGCAACACTGAAGAAGAGCGGTGGAAGGCGTATGTGGACTGGGCGACGCAAGTACGATTTGAATACTGCGACCTCACTGTGCCCCCTACAGAGGCGATAGCCAATGAAGATACAGTTCCGCATTACAAATTCTTCTTCAACAATGAAGCACGAATGCTCGCGAACTCAGAGATCCCAAAGCGTTCACTCGCTATTGCAAAAGAGGTAGTGCGGGTCGACACTTCAAGTCGTGACAGTTGACAACCTTCATCATTCCTAGCTTGCTGTGTTGACCACGAACCTTCCCGTTGCTTGGGATTCATCGATATTTCTGAGAGTAGATGAGAACCGAGTAGATATCATCAAGGCGCTAATCATCGGCCCGGAAGGAACGCCGTGAGTTTCTGCACATTATCTTTTTGGATTTGTTGATATTAACTGGTTCGTCTGTTAGGTACCAGGATGGATGGTCCGTATTAATTTAGTCGGCTTCTCGTTATCCCGGCTGAAACTTTGCAGTTTCCTGTTCGACATATTCCTCGGACCAAGCTATAACCAATCACCACCTAGTGTTAAGTACATGACGGTAATGCCCAGTGTCGAATGGCTCGATGTTGTCTGACCTTTGTGTTTTCGCTCGAAGACAAATGGCGGAAAGTATCGCTTCAACCCCAATCTGTATGCGGCAAGTACACTCTGACAGTGTATTGGCATATACATACATATTGACTGGCTCTTGCTAGGATGGCAAAGTGTGCTTATCTCTTCTCGGCACTTGGTCCGGCCCTGGCTGGATATCAGGTCGATCAACATTACTGCAGGTTCGTTTACTTACAAGGAGCTATGGGTTTGGTATACGGATTGCATTTTTAGGTTCTCATCTCTATCCAATCCATGATTTTGTGCGACGAGCCCTACTTGAATGAGCCAGGATGGGCCAATGGTGGCGGAACGCCACAATCTAAAGCATGTAAGTTCGTCAACGGTGGATTGATTTTTTGCTTAGTCGTTGCAGACTCGGCAAATGTGCGACGGATGGTTGTAAGAACTGCGGTAAGAGTCCCGTTACCCGTGGTGGTCGTCATTCAATCTGCCGCAGATGTTAGGGAACTTAAAGGCTCCTCCTGAACCATTTGGTGACATTATCCGCACCCACTACCGATTAAAGGCAAAAGCCATCTCTTCTCAGCTGGACAAATGGCTCGCCCTGGACGATGGAAAAGCGATTTCAGGTGATGCGTTCAATATCTCTGGGAGAAGTGATACCAGTTCGAGCTCTAGCTCCTTTAAGAAGGACGTGGAGGAGATGCAGAGCCTTCTGAAGCAGCTCCAGGATGGGATCTTTGAGTAGGGTGCTGTGCGGCTTTACGATATCAGATCCACTTTATTGCATAGTACATACTACATCCGACTGGCATGTGATTCCCGAGGGTGGTGTGAATTCTGTTCGAAAAGGTCCAAACATAAGTTAAACGTCCACCTCGAGGGGCCAACGTCTGCGTCTATCTCACAGATATGAGTGATTCTGCGCTCCATGCCTTGGCTGGGGCCGTTGGAGGGATGGTGGCAATGTCGGCAACCTAGCAAGTGTCACCACCCCTCGACTTGTACCGTGCCCGTTAACTTGTCCCTAATAGTCCACTGGTCGTCCTCTCGACTCGTGCAGCGGTTGATGCCAAGCCGGATGACAAGGTGCTCGTAATGCACGATTCACGCTCATTCACTGACACACGAATCAGGCCTTTTCACAGGTGATACTGGACCTCGTCAAGCGCGAGGGTCTTCGCGCTCTATATAACGGGCTCGGCTCCAGCCTGGTCGGCATTGCTGTCACGAACGGGTGAGCATAACCTTGGTGTGTGTGTGGGTTCCCCCACCATGTTCCTTTTGCTCAAGGTTTCCGTTCGGGGCCCAAGGGTGTATTACTACTTTTACGAGCGTTCGCGCACGATTCTTTTGAATTCGAGGACGGGGAGCAAGGCTCTCAGCACCGTCGAGTCTATCCTTGCCGGTCTCGTAGCAGGCGAGTGCCCAAGTCCGCAGTGCTACGGGGAAAAAAATTACGACGCGGGTCGACGTTGACCACTGGATTGACACAGGTTCTGCGACGACGATCATAAGCAACCCTATCTGGGTCGTACAGACTTCGCAAGCGGTCCACAGCGCAAGCGACAATGCCGGCGCCTCCGACACAGCTTCACCCCAAGAGCCCAAGAAGCTCAGCATATCCGAGGCGATCGAAAAGATTGTGTCAAAGGACGGTCCTGCCGGTTTTTGGAGAGGCATTGGCCCAGCGCTCGTGTTGGTCGTTAATCCGGTCATTCAGTACACCGTGTTTGAGCAGCTCAAGAACGCGTTGATCAAGAGCCGCTTGGCGAGACTGCCGCCGACGAGTGGTCAACGGGGCTCTCCTTTGGCGATGTTGAACGATTGGGATTTCTTCCTTTTGGGAGCGTTCTCGAAGCTCGGTACGTTGCCAACGACGATTTATCATTTTGATTGCTACATCGACATCGATGATGCTAGTTGCTACTGGGACGACTTATCCATACATGTAAGATGGCATGCCGTTTCTTTTCCAGTAAACCTGACGCGTAGATGCCCCCCTCTTTTCTGAAGCGTTGTCAAGAGTCGATTGCAAGCGGGAAATGAACGCGCTCAGCGTTACAGATCTGCTTTTCATGGGCTTTTGACCATTTTCAAGGAGGAAGGATTTCAGGGACTATATGGCGGTGCAGGGAGTAAACTCCTCCAGAGCGTACTCACAGCCGCCATCCTCTTCGCAGCACAGAAGCGAATATATGACTTTACCAACGAGGTATACATGACGTTTGGTTAATACCCGTGGTGACTGACGTTGGATCATTGCCTAGGCTGTCTCATCGTTGAAAAAGTCCAGGCTTGGATATAAGTAATAGCGGTTTAGACCCTATGATTAGTGTATCGTACCTACGAATCGTTCGAAAGAAAGTGTAGAATGGTGATAATTGTTTGGCCTTGATTTGCGAGGGCGTGATAGATATAGCTACTCAAATACGCTTCCGTGCATAGTCCGCTACACCACCCAGCAATCTGCTCGAATGCCTGCACCGCTCCGTCTCAACGCAGTCGCGTTCATCTCGCCCCAGAATCACCCCATCCTAATACGCACCTTTCAAAAAGGACAAGAACTCAAGTACCACTACGTCGCCCACACGAGCCTGGACGTCATCGAAGAGCGCAGTCAGCCCCTTTCGTTTTATTCATACGACAAACACGTTGCACACACCAAATCCACACGTTTTCTTTCTTAGCCGGGGGCACGACTAAACCTACGGATGGTTACCTTGGACTGTTGTACGCGATGGACGACGTCGCTGCGTATGGTTACGTCACGCCGTTGAAGGTCAAGATCGTGTTGGCCCTTCCGTTGACAGACGCTGTGGTACGAGATGCCGAGGTCATCATGGTTCGGGTCTTTTTCTTTCTCCGTACCCCTCGGTTGGTTTTTCTGACAATCCACACACTGGTGTCACGATCTTGTAGACGTTCAAAGCCTTACACATGGCCCTTTATCAAGCCGTCTCGAACCCGTTCCTAAGACTCGACGTCGGCTCGGAACCCAATAGCGATCAACTCCCGTATCTCGTCGTTGGGAACGCGAGGTGGAGCACATTTCGAAAGAAAGTAGACGAGATAAGCAGAGCGTTGGGCAATCAGATGTTGTCGTGAAATTATACTTTTTTCTTTTATTCTTTTTGACAACACCTCACTTGTGCTGGTTTCGTGAGCTTTCGTCGTGGTCTAGCGGCTTATCCCAGCCAACCCCACATTCCACGGCTATCGCTCTGCACCCTAATCTCTGGACTGGGGAATTGGAACCGAAATGGATCATCTCCCTTCCATGACTCAGACTCTTTCAAGCTTTCCGGGTTTGAGACAGATACGGGGAGTACATACTTGGTCGTATTCATCAAAAATTCGACTTCAGAACGAAATACTATATACCCAATGTCGCTTTATTGAGTTGATCTATAGCTTCATTCGCTTCTCTGGCCATCACTCTCACTATACCATCTTCGTCCATCGAGGCAATGTATCCCAGCGTGACCTTTGCTCGCCTAAGGAGTGCAGGTGGTAATCTCTCCACCGTAGTACCATCGTATGTCGCGTGGATGAGCTGGTGGAGGAGTGACGTCCAAAAATGCAGCGCAGCACGTCGTAAAGGTGGTAGTTTAGGGTCAATCGCGGTGGGTCTGGAGTCAAGCACCTCCGTTTCCTCGCGTTCCTCGACTTTGCGTATCCCTCCATCGCCATCTTTTGGCGGCGATCGCACGGCAGGAACCACTTCAACTTGAAGGAAGTCGATCATACTCGCGGCCAGGTCATTGATGTAACGAAGTACGGAAATTGCGCTGGTCTTTACGCATTGGGTGAGGAGTGATACGGCAGAGGTCCGGAGAACTGTCGGAGCGTAGCTTGAACGGAAAACCGATACGAGTCGCGGAACAATAATATCCGCTGTCGATTCGATCAATCATCAGTCATGATGCGGTCGACTCGTTCGGACGTACCATAGATACCGAGCGCGTCCCCACACCGCCTGATTACCTGTCCCAGAGCCTCGCCGACACGAACTTTTGCGTCCACTTCCTGCTTCGACAATGTCCCCACGGAAGAGGCGGAGAGATTGTGTGTATACGTCTCGAGAAGATTCCCTAACACGTCTTTGCCGAATGCATCAACCATCGCAGAAAGACCCTGTACGGCGTTGAGGAAGATATAAGAGTCGTCGTCCTGCACAGATTGCATGAAGATGGACATGATAGCAGGTATCAATGCCGGATCTGTTGTAGGCGTGGATGGACGAGGACGAGATGACACAAGTTGCCTCAATAGTAACAGGCCATGAGCTCGGACGGGCAGGATTGGGTCTTGAAGAAGCTTCAGAGCCTTTTGATAAATCTCTTGGGGTCCTTCTTCTCCTTTCTGTGGTACTGACCAGGATGTTGAACTGGACGCGAGTCGAGCAGTCATCACCATTCTAGCTTCCCGAGCCAAGCCCCTAATCGATTCTGATGCGTCATTGGAAAATGGTTCAAGAAGTGAAAAAATCTCATTGAGCACGGGGGCATTCTGTGCGGATAATTCGGGGTTAGCTGTAAATGGTTTGTGACTTTCAGTTCTTAAGATACCCTATACCTTTCCGTACCTTCCAATATAGCGAGGAGCAAGTTGATCGCGGTCCCAGTCATGGCGTTTTCAGCTTGATCGCTATCCAGTTCTCCTGGCTCATCGTCGCTGTCGCTATCCCAAAAATCCTCTGCTTTATCTACAATCTTTAAATCTTCCAATCCAAGACCATGACTATGTTCAGCCTTGTGTAGAGTCGAGGAGGTGGCACGAGCCGCCTGGGATCCGAGGGCGTGCTTTATGAATGATAAAATGTGTTCAGGCTTGCGAAGGATATTGGTGGGAGATGAATCATCAGAGAGTTGGGTCTGCATCTGAACAATCATTCGAAGATACAACAAGCTTCTGATGAGAAATTAGTCCATGTATCGAGGTGGGTGACGTCTGCACACCTCGACGGATCGGTGTCTTGCTCATTGTCTACCGAATGATACACCTCAAGTAATTTGACAAATAACTCGGCGGCCATGTCCAGGCGGTCAAGCGACTTGACGTACTGCACGAAATGTGCAGGGTCCGGGTAAAGGTCTAGGAAGTTCTCTTCCATAATTTCCTCCCCCTTGCCGAGGTCCTCTGGTGTTAAAAGAGCAAGTTTTGTGGACCTACCGAAGTTCATTGCATAAAGTGAGAACTGAAGCTAGAGACTGCACGTACTCTGGTGCGCCGTGTCTGATATTACCCGAAATGTCCACCTCCCAGTAAATCCGCTCGCTTTGGATGAGTGACCAGAGTGTGTTAACACCATCTTGCATCTCAACTACACGACCCCACGTTGCAAGTAGCCCTTTAACTGATTCCTTAAGAACAGGGTCGGATGCCTTGGTTATATCCAGGTGAAATATGAGCGCGTAGAGGGCGGGCACAACCGGAGATAAGACATGAGTGATAAATACTGGAGATGGATCTGTATTGAGTAGGAGAATAGAGAGAATAGACAAGGCTGTCGTTGGAGTCGGTGGTGCTACCACCGAGTGTGGTCCTTCCTGGTTGCCCTCAAAGGGATCTACGCTTGAACCGTGTATAATCGGGAGGTGGATCATAGACGACACGAGAGAAGAGACTAATGGACGATGCAAAAACTCGGAGCCCAACATCCGAGAGATGGCAAAAGAAGCGGCGCGCCTATATGTCGCAGGAACATTGTAGGCCAGCGTTTCCATCAGACGAGGGATGATAGTCGCGAAATATTCCTAGAATATGAACGCTTAGCGTTGAATGTGGCAATTACAAGGCAGGTTCAAACCTCTGGCTTGAGCCCCGCAGGTACGGCCATGAGAATGCCAGCAGTGCGTTCGTACTTTTCTAATTGGGGATCATCTGAGCCTTCTTGCTCGCCGAAAACTGCGGCAAATAGGGCTCGAATACCTCCCGGACGAAGCAGGCTCTTTGTAAGCAACGACGAACATAATTTGCGGACATGAGGCGGGGGCGGGGGCGTGCTCGATAATACTGCGCCGAGATCGGTCATTATCTGGGACAGAGGGAGACTTGACCACAAGATTGAGATTCATCTGTGCAATTATGCAGCGCATATAGACGCACAATTCCAGGAGACGGAGGACGAAGGGCCGCAAAGTATGGAGAGAGAGGTCGTCCTGAGGCCATAGTGACTTTGGTAGCCACGCAAGCGTCACGGAGGCCCTGAGAAGATCGGGGACGTGTCTGTCAAGGATAGTTGTGGTGATGAGGGTCTGAGGGGGTTGTGCGCGCACACCACGGGGGAAGAGGGTGGACATGAGAGTACACAACAACTCCGAGAGTGCTGTGAGGTCAGCACACGAGGTGGAAGGGTCGTTGAGGGGAGGGCTCGTGTGCCATAAGGGAGCAAGACGTTCGAGCAATGGATTGACACCCCACCGGAAGAGGAGGGTGAGGAGGGTCCTTAGGACGGTGAGGTCGCGAGTACCGATGGCAGGGGTGTCTTGGGTGTCAGGCGGGACGGCGTCGAGGAGGAGCTGGACACGGTGAAGTACGTAGAGTGCGGCGCGGGCAGTCTCGAGCTGAAGGGCGGGGAGGGATGTGTCTGGGATGGGTGGTGGTTGTTCGGCGAGGGAGGCGTAGAAGCGGAGGAGGCGGGTATGGAGGACGTCGGCGGGGTGTGAGTTGTGGGGATCGTCGTCGTCGTTGAGGAGGATGTGGTTGGCGGCGTCGAGGGTGATGTGGAGAGAGGACATGATCATGATGTAAAGTGGTCACGAGATCAAGGCGATAAAGATTCGATCGATTAAATAAATAAATAAAATATTCGACTGATCTCCTCCTCGACATGAGCAAACTCAACGCGAGTGCGTCCGCATTCGTACCGGGCAGACCATTCACCGCACCCCCACCCCAGGCAGCCCAGACCCCGTCGCCCCAAACAGTCTCGATCAACGTTGGCGGCTCATCCAAGCGCCCACCCGCTTCGACCGCACAGCAGTCCCCCGCCCCCTCTCACCCGGGCTCACACTCCTCTTCCCCAGCTCCCCCGGTCTCGAAAAAGGTATTCTCCACAGAGAAATCAAAAACAGGTACCTCCGCTATCGCACAAGAGGTCCAGTCCGTTGCCGATGAAGCAGTACTCAAAGATCTATTCGGTGACGGTCAGTACCCATTTCACTCCATCCTCTCGTCTGATCTCCAATATCACCCCAGCCAAGGAACATCTAAATGTCGTATTCATCGGCCATGTGGACGCTGGCAAGAGTACCCTCGGTGGTAATTTGCTCTTTATCACCGGCGTCGTCGACAAAAGAACCATGGAGAAATACGAACACGAGGCAAGGGAAGCTGGAAGAGAGTCGTGGTACCTCAGCTGGGCCCTCGACTCCACCCCACAAGAGCGTGACAAAGGCAAGACCGTCGAAGTCGGCCGCGGATACTTTGAGACCCTGAATCGTCGCTACACTATCCTCGACGCCCCCGGCCACAAGACCTACGTTCCTTCCATGATCAGTGGTGCTGCCCAAGCAGATGTCGCCGTTCTCGTCATCTCCGCCCGCAAGGGTGAATTCGAGACTGGTTTCGAAAGGGGTGGACAGACAAGAGAGCACGTCATGCTCGTCAAGACCGTCGGCGTTTCAAAAGTCGTCGTCGTGATTAACAAAATGGACGACATTACCGTTAACTGGGAAGAAGCCCGTTACAACGAAATCAAAGACAAGCTCGTACCCTTCATCAAGTCTGCCGGGTTCAATCCAAAGGACGTTACCTTTATACCCATTTCAGCCTATACTGGTCTAAACCTCAAAGACCCTATCCCCGCGTCAACATGTACCTGGTGGAAGTGTGTTGCCTTCATTCTTCTGCGTTTCAGTGCCAAGTGCTGATCATCCTCAAGGGGTCTAACCCTCCTTGATCACCTCGATCACATTCCCATGGTCGATCGAAAGATCAACGCCCCGCTCATGATGCCCGTCTCGGAAAAATACAAAGATATGGGTGCTGTCGCAGTCGGAAAGATCGAGTCAGGTCATATTCGCAAAGGAGATTCCCTCATTCTTATGCCCACAAAAACCAACGTCGAAATCACTGCAATTTACGATGAATTGGAAGAGGAGATATCGTCAGCCATGTGCGGAGATAACGTACGAGTAAGATTGCGAGGAATAGAGGACGAGGAAATCAGCCCCGGTTTTGTACTCACAAGCCCCAGGAACCCCGTGCATGCGGTACGGCATTTCGAAGCTCAACTGGCCATTTTGGAACACAAAAACATCATTTGTGCCGGATATTCGGCTGTTATGCATGTTCATACCTTGTCGGAAGAAGTAACATTACCAGTACGCTCATCTCCTTCACTCGTGTCAGTCATCGCAATGATATACTGCGTCCAGGCTTTGCTACATTACTTTGACAAGGCAACCGGGCGCAAGTCGAAGAAGCCGCCTCAATTTGCCAAAAAGGGTGACCTGCGTTGTCTTGCAATCCGTGCCGTCATACTGATTGCGTTGTTCAGGTCAAAAGGTTGTAGCACTCGTTGAGACATCCCTCCCAGTTTGTGTCGAGAGGTTTGTCGACTATCCTCAGCTCGGGCGCTTCACACTGCGGGACGAAGGTGCGAATGTGCATGCTGTTATCGTCCACCGATGTTATTGACTTTGATCTCAGGGCGAACAGTCGCCATAGGAAAGGTAAATACAATAGCAATGGTAGGATAATCTGTCGATTGACATCCACTTCAAAGGTTACTAGGCTGATTGACGATCGTGCCAACGACCTTGTTGACGGTGTATCAAACATCTCCATCTCCGCTCATGTGGGAGCGTGAAGTGGTTGAGAACAATGGAATGAAAAAGGAGGGGTCTGGGTTTGTTCTCGAGACTGCCGTCAACCCATGTCGACAGCGTAACCTACCTGTCCCGATTGCGCGGGACTCGGGCGCGTAGGTTGTAGATTATGACTAGTGACGATGCTCGCAGATCGGTTGTTTATGTAATAATGGCGCGCATCTCACTCAAATTGATCGAATACCTCCACAGCTCGGACCAGAGCAATTTCACCCGTGCTAGGCCTCCGACGGCGGTGTCAACGGAAAACCTGAAACTCGGTCGCAGCAAGGCGTGACAGCGAGCAAATTTTTCACGATCTTGACCATTGCAACTCGGATCGACTTCGTTCAACCTCGAAGGACCTTGAAATAAGACCTATAGGAGCTCTAGTTGTATGGATAAGTGAGAACGAGTGAGGTATGTAACATCTAAATGCAAATGTGCGCTGCCGGAGTTAATGTACACAACAGTATCATCCGTCCGTCGGGCCCGGGCTCCTGCGTCATTTAGTGGCAGAGTCCATGCGGCGTGACGCCGACGTCAACTCGCTACGTATCATACCGAACTATATAGCCGGGTTGTAAGTCCACC